>CAIGRP010096812.1:0-11515 GCA_903798385.1 Fraxinus cuspidata
TCTTTGCTAGGGAGTCAATCTTTGCTAAAACCATTGAAAAGTCTTCACCATCTCGAACTCCACCAACTCCTCTTTGTGAACCCCTATCCGGCCACATAGCAATTTGCTCACTCATGACCTCGAATAGATCATATGCTTCTCGAATACTCTTCTTCTTAATTGAGCCATTAGAAGATGAATCTACATTTGAACGGTAAGAAAGAGTCAAACTGGCATAAAAATAATTTTCTTGTTGCCCCATTTTGATTCCATGATTTAGACATTTCCGAATCATATCTTTAAACCTCTCCCAAGTTTCGTGAAAGCTCTCCAATTCGAATTGTTGGAAAGTAGTTATGTCATGCTTGAGTTTAGCTACTCGAGCAGGTGGAAAGAATTTGGTTGTAAATTTTTGAACAAACTCCGCCCAACTATTTATGCTCCCGGGTGGTAAAGTTTCAAGCCACTCCCTTGCCTTATCCTCTAGTGTATGGACAAATAATCTCATTCGGATTGCCTCCACACTTATGCCCTCATATTTAAAATTGCCAACATTCTCCACAAATCGTGCAACATGAGAGTGTGGGGTCTCATCGGTCCTCCCATAAAATGGAATGGTATTGGAAAATAAACTGATGGCATCAGGTTGAAGTTGAAAGTTTGGATGCCCATATGAAAGGTAGACGATACTTGATTCATTCTCTACCACATGTGGGTTCATGAAGTCCCCAAATAGCACATCTTCCTCATTTACAACAGGCTTTTGAGCCCTGCCCGCTTGGTTACCAAAACTCGGTGGAATGCCACCTCGTAGAATATTTTTTGGTTGAGCATTGAGTTCCACATTTTCTCCTTGTTGGGCTATCTTGATTTATCGTTGCCTTCTTAATTCCCTTTGTTCCATTCGCCTTTTTCGGAAAGTTCTTTCAATATCCGGATCAAGTTCAAAAAGATCAAAACTTTTCGAACGAAGCATGCACTACCGAAGACATAAGGAAATAAAAATAAGTAGCCAACTTCACAATAAAGATATAAAAGCTATAAAAAAGAATAGAAAATTGTGAAAATTAGGATCAACTAAGATGGTAAGTAAAATAAAACACTCACCGACAACGACGCCAAAAACTTGTTCGTTAAAATTATATACCGCAAGTGCACGGGTCGCGTTCAAGTAATAAAGTGGACCTTTTGAGTCCTCGTTGTCGATCCCACGAGAAATGTTTACTTTCGATTATACAATTTTAATCAGTTTAATTTTAACAATAAAAACAAACACCAAATAACTTTGGAAAAATACGAAAAATTAACTAAAAATATACAAAATAAGAAAACATACACACACAATAAAATTTGATTTTGGAAAATAGGGAAAAGTAACTAAAATCTACGAAATAAGAAATTATAAACAATTGCGATTTTCGGAATGAAAACGTGGTTGAGATTCATGGTTTCGTTTAACTGTCGCCTAATTAATTTCTCTACAAGCTAATTAACGAATTACTCATTTACTATGTTAGACTCGATCTTCCAAATTTTGTCAATTATCCCTCTCGAGCGAAATTAACCCTAATTGATTGATTTAACATACTATATCTCTATATCGATTACAACCAAATAACCGCATTCAATATTTGTGAAAATATCTCATTGGGTCACCTAGGGCTAATGATATATCTCTATCCATTAAACAAGTTTCTACTATCTTGTTTAAAATGCTTAATCTTTTCTCAAACGATGTACAAATCACTAAGCACAATCATCTATTGGCCACATAAATGAAAATGCATGAAACACAATAGTAGAAATACATGAAAATAAATAACATAACATTAAAGAGCAGATATTAAAATTAATTAAAAGTTATGTTAAACTAATACCACAAATCCCAACACAATCAATTAGCCCATTTTATACATTTGATAGCAAATGAGAATATGCATAACATTCATTATAAAAAAATGGCAAAATAAATGAGAAAATACAAAGTATAGATAAAATCCTTTTTTTTTTGTTTGGCTTTGATTTTCCCAAATACTTCTCCAAATCTTTGATTAAATCTCCTTGTGCTCTAAATTGTATCTCCAAGATATTAAGTAAAACTAAAGAAAAAGGAAGAGAAAAAGAAAAGAAGATGAAAATAAAGGAAAAAGAACCAGCGGCTGGAAGCAGCCAGCAAACAACCTATTCAGCAAAAGACCAATTTGAGGTTTTAATTCAAAACTTAATGAATATTGCAGCCTCAAGTCCCTGAAGTTTTGAGAGATTGACAAAATGGGCCCCCAATTGCTACAGTGGCTCATAGGTGCCAAGTTTCTGCCCAAAACCAATTTTTTGGTTTTAATTTTGCAGTCAATTCCCTAGGTAATTGCACGAAAGTCCCTCACTTTGATCTTGTACAATTTGGTCCTCAAAGTTTGACTTTTATATCAATTATGCCCTTCATAAATTGCATCCAATATCCTTTAGCTTTTTGCTTTGTTCACTTTGGTTCTCCCATTCACAATTTTGCACACTTTTTGTCCATTTTTTTTTCTCATTTTGTCTTGTTCTCTTTCCTTGGGTGATTTTTGGCCTACAAAAGCAAATATTACGTAATTATGAATAGAATTTCATTTATTTTATCAATAAAAAGTATATTTAGATATTAAATAAGTGTGGAAAAATACATTTATCATGTAACATCTCATTTATAGTACTCTTTCTAGTGAATATACATTGAGATTTCCACTTAAATTTTTAAATTATAGTTCTTGGTGATGTAGTGATTGCATCTATTTCTTTTACTTACGATTTAATGTACTTAGGACTTTCGTTATTTCTCAAGTTTTAGAACAACAATCAATTGAAATATTGCATGTAAATGTGTGACTATACATATCGTTGCAATGTATTTATTTATTTTTGGATGAAACCTTGCAATTATGCTCATGTTCCATGACAATTTTCATGCACTTAAGAGTGTGAATATTGATATTGTCGGTGGGATGGAGTGAGTCGAAGACCTCACCATTTGGAGGGATTTCAAAATGTTTAAAAATCTTAGTGGGGAGTATGCCGTAGGGTAAAGCCTTGATGCGAGTAGCGGAGTGGACAATTTTCATGTGACCGATGGCAATTTTAGAAAATCAAATTTTCGTCCGACTAAAAAGGAATCAAGAAAGAATAAGTTGAAGTGAGTAACTTCATCGAGATGACCTTTCCTATGGAGGATAATGTGGGCAATGATAATGTATAAGACTTTACAAGGTAAGGTAAGTTGGTTTGAAGACAAAATAAATTTAATTATGAACCTGCATTGTTAAGCAGTAACCAAAATGAAGTAGATGGACATGACAAGGAAATAGGTATTTAACATTTCAAGACATCTATTCATAATACTACAATTTCAAACATAACACAAATTTTGAATACAAACTAACCACAAAATAAACTAAACTAAATACACTCAATTTTTTCAAAATATTATCAAACTAATACAATAACGTAAAATCAAGTTTGTCTACTGTTATATCAAAAGTAGACAAAACATCACAAAAACACTCGTTCAAAATCTTCAAGAAAACTCGTTCTCATCTTTCCTGAATACATTATTCGATTGGCTGAACAACTTTCTTTTAAATCAGCAATTCCCCATATTATATTTGTTTGTTCTCCATCGCATTTCAGATCAAAAACAAGGAAAAGTTCCTTAATCGACAACTTAATAAATTCGTCGAAAATGCTGAAATACATTTCCTCCTGTGTAGAATTCAAATTGCATTGAACCACATTTCCTCGAGTTAAGTATTGTCATCCTTAGGGATTGATATTTATTGTGCAAATGAATAGAGACATTATGAGATTTAATATATGGAAAGAATTATGAGAGAATAATGGAGCATGAATGGTGGAATTTATTTGATGGAACAAGAAGAATGGGGTGATTTGATGATTTCATTTCTACTTATTTATATCAGTATTTTTGGAATAAAATATGTTGAACAGTAAATATGATAATTTTTAGATAAATAGGGCAGCTTGTGTAATTTCCTCTCATTTATTTGAGTGGTTTAGCTTGTGGATTGGACTATTTTTTTTAATATTGTTTGTTTGTGTGGATAATTATATTAAAGGAACAATGTTGGTTGATGCATTTTGTGTTAAGTTCAAGGGAAATAATTATTTTATACGGGAAATCCAGTTCAAAAATTTTTTTAAAGGGAAATAAACTTTGAGGTCATATTGATGGGTCTTCTAAAGCACCTGAGAATGCTAAAGATTTCAGTGCTTGGGAAACGAAATATGCTCATATTATTTCTTGAATTTTGGGATCTATGGAAGCACATATGGTGAATAATTTACGCTCCTTCACTACTGCTGAGGAGATGTGGGAATACTTAAAGTGTATTTATTATCAAGACAATAATGCATGACGATTTTAGTTGGAATTAGGGATTGTCAATTACACTCAAGGTAATCTTATTATTGAACAATACTAATCCGATTTTCTAAACTTGTGGAGTGAGTACTCCGGCATAATTCATGCTAAAGTCCCTACGACGGCTCTATTGGCTCTACAAGAGGTAGGGATGGCAAAAAAAACTCATCGGGTCGGGCTCGACTCGGATCGAAAAAAGCTCGAGTCGAGCTCGGTCCCATTGAGCCAAGGCTCGGGCCGAGCCCCATTTTGAGGCATCGCCTCTAGCAGGGCCCGGCTCGGGCTCGTCACCGGCCAGTGACTAAATAATGTATAGAAAAAAATTAAATTTTTTTAAGTTTAAATGTATTTTTTTATATATTAATATCTAGTTATTATTTATAACACGTATAAATTGCACAAATTTTAAATACATTATAAAAAATTATAAATTTATAACGATTTAAAAAAAAATTAAGAACCAACTCGGCTCAAGCCGAGCCTTATTTTTTTGGTCGAGCTTTTGCTCAGCTCGGGCCCAAAAAAACTCGGACCTATTTTGCTCGAGTCGAGCCCGAACTTTGAATTTCAGCTTGTGGCTCGGCTCGACTCGTTGACATGGCTAACAAGAGGTCCAAGATGTTAGTAAGCGGATTCGTTTCTTATGACATTACATTTGATCAACTACTTTTCAATCATATATTTTAATACTTTATCAAAATTTATTAAAAATATGTTTTTAATCCTTCACCAAATTGTGGCTTTATGTTATTTTGGGTCAAAATAGTAAAATGCCATTAAGCACAAATCAAGTGAACATAATTTTGTAGTTAATCTTTGCATTTGTTTCATTTTGATTTTTTTAAAATCATTATTTTCTTAAACTTATTTTTAAACACACATTATCTCAATAAAATATTTTTATACACATATTCATAAATTTTTTCTACTTTTAATCTTGCATTTTTTTTTTTAAATTACTTTTCAAGAAATCACTTCTCCAAAAATCAAAATCAAATAAATATTTCATGAAATTTAAAGGCCATAGAATTTTAGGATAGTACCATAAATTAGAGCCATCCAATGTAATCATGCCACGTTTTGCATTAGTGTAAATTCCGCAACACCATTCGGCCACACATGAACGTAACCCACATGTTAAAAATTTGAATTAAATAAACTCTCAGTTCCGTCATGTATAAATATCTGAACTCGGAATGTGAAATCAAAAGTTTATTTCAATTCAGTTCAGTTAACTTCCAATTCTCTCGCCAAAAAAATTCTCTTAAGAACTCTTTTTAAAACTTCAGTTTATAACAAAAGATGCTAGCATTCAAGTAAATTTCCATTCACATTTTACTTTAAAGTTTGTAATTGAATGATTAAAGCTAATTCTAGTGCGAGCTAATAAATTTCTACTGTTTTGTGCGAATTTAAGCAACAGAAGTGAAGAGCAGAGCCAACTACAGCTCGTCGAAAGAGAAGAGATCGATGATGAAGAAGACTTGTTCGAAGCAATCGATAAACGTAAACTATTTAAACATGAACTTATTATTTTTCGTTTATTCGTATCTCATAAGCATTATCACTCTGTCCTTTATTTTGATTTTGTTGCAAACTTAAAAATTCTGCTCGTTTTTCCTATTTCTGCTAATATGTGCTTTTCTCATTTGGTTGCTAATTTGTACTTGAATGTTCACTTAAATTCATATTCTGTTTATTAAAATTTTGTTCGCTGGCGATCGTTTTTTATTCTGCTCTGGAAACTTAATTTAGCTAGTTTATGTTTGTATTTTATAATTCATTTCGTTATGAAATTTCCAATTATTTTAGGATCTTTTTGTTATATTTTTCGATCTTTTGTTCTACCACATTTTCGCATTCTTGGATCTTTTGTTCTACTTCATTTCACTTCCTCTGCACTACACTGATAATATCTATTTTTTCTATGTAATTTCTCGATGATTTTAATTTTTAGACTGTGCATTTGGATTAAAATTTAAATTCTCCACGATACATGTAAGTACAAAATATTTTTCTGAGTTTTGGAGACAAATTGTGAAGTTCGGTACATTTGTCTGAATTTTTATAGCGAATGGTTTCTGGTTAGTATTTGCTATATACTTCTGTTTCATCATATATTTTGCAGTGACAACTCATGGAATCAATGCTGGAGATGTAAAGAAACTGCAGGATGCTGGGATCTACACCTGCAATGGCTTGATGATGCATACAAAGAAGGTGAGGAAAAGGGAATTGATACTGCAATTATCTGAATATTCCAATTTCCAATGCATTTAACCGTATCATGTGTAATTTCTAGAGCTTGACTGGAATCAAAGGACTGTCAGAGGCAAAAGTTGATAAGATCTGTGAAGCTGTGGAGAAAATAGTGGTTAGTGCTATAATTCGATAATAGTTAGATATATAAATGCAGCTCTTCAGTATATTCTGATGCTCTCTCTATTTCTACTTTGAAACTTTTAGAATTTTGGATATATCACTGGAAGTGATGCTCTGCTCCGAGTAAGATATCAGTTCATTAGATTCTAATGGAAAATTTTAAATTTTAATTTGCATAGTCTCGTTGGCGTCTTGTTGAGGTGCTGATATATTAACTACTGTTGGCTATACAGAGAAAAGCTGTAATTCGCATAACAACAGGAAGCCAAGCACTGGATGAACTTCTAGGGGGTAACTTTTGAACGCCCAAGCTTGATTTTCATTTATATAAATCTTAACTGATTAAATGAAATTATTCACTTGTGGTTGAGCTTCTGTGTTTGGATTTGTGAAGGGGGGATCGAAACTCTGAGTATTACAGAAGCTTTTGGGGAATTCAGGTGATAATTTGACTGTTTTTTCAATACTTAATCAGAAATATCTCAGAATGGTAGCACCAGATAATATTTCACTACTAACTGTATGCCCTCAATCAATCATTTCGCTCAGATCTGGAAAAACACAACTGGCTCATACTCTTTGTGTCTCCACACAGGCAAGTAGTGTAATAAGTGAAGTTTATTTTTCGATTTTCTCAAGAAGGTGGCAAGTAATGTAATAACTGATGTATGGACTTTTAATATAATATGAAATTTACTGCATTAATTAATTGATTTGTCAAGAAGATGGCAGTTGGAATCTGATTGCTACACGTTAACTAGTTAGTTATTAGTTGATTCAGATCCATAAAGATCACTATTCAAATTCATAAAATTGAATTTAACTTTGGACGGATTCGTTATTTACGTTGCAGCTTCCTACTAATATGAGAGGAGGCAACGGGAAGGTTGCTTATATTGACACTGAGGGAACTTTGTATCCTTAACCGTATATTCTTTCCTCCTTTCAACTATGCAGTTGCTTTTCATTTGTTCTACTCTTAATTGATTGCACTTATAGCCGACCTGATCGCATAGTACCTATAGCTGAAAGGTTTGGAATGGATCCAGGAGCTGTACTTGACAATGTAAAAGCTATTTTTGTTGATTCGCATAAATTTAGTTTTAATTGCTAAGCGGTATCTGATTATTTTGTATATATGAAAGATCATATATGCTCGTGCATACACATATGAGCATCAGTACAACCTGCTTCTTGGTCTAGCAGCAAAAATGGCTGAAGAGCCCTTCAGACTTTTGGTAAGCTAATTTACAGCTGCGTCGTCCTAATCATAAATCAACTATCTGGATAGTAGACCGATTTACTATAGTTGTACTTTTCAGATTGTTGATTCAGTGATTGCTCTCTTTCGAGTAGACTTTACTGGAAGAGGGGAACTTGCAGAACGTCAGGTTAGACAATAATAATAAATTACGATTGTTTTATAATCTTCTTATAACACATTTTCAAGTGACACAAATCTGTTAACCATTCCCAGCAAAAGTTGGCTCAAATGCTCTCTAGACTGATAAAGATTGCCGAAGAATTCAATGTTGCTGTATACATGACCAACCAGGGTAGGCTACCCAGTCTCAGAATACTGCTCTTACTGATTATCTTTTCATCTAAGAGTAACGAGAAGATTAAATTTGAGATTTATTTTACCAAGAAGATTCCCAGATGTTTGAGTATTCTTCTGGATTGTTAATTTGTGTAAATGAACCGGTGACTGCAGTCATAGCTGATCCAGGAGGAGGGGTCTTCATATCAGATCCAAAGAAGCCAGCAGGAGGGCATGTCCTTGCTCATGCAGCCACAATAAGGCTTATGTTCAGGAAGGGCAAAGGCGAACAGCGTGTCTGCAAGGTGTTTGATGCTCCAAATCTTCCCGAGGCTGAAGCAATATCCTTTCCCATTTTATATTGATACTCTCAATTGTTCTGTTTAGTTAAATATCGTTCACATATTATACCAATAAATACAATAGTCGATTAAAATCCGTTCTATTTTCTGAACAAAGTACAACTCCTTGATTTCACAAAACCACCCCCTTTAATCCAGTGAAATTTGTACTACCATAAATTCGTTGTTAGTTTTTTCTTGACAGAAGCAAGTTTTCCAAATAACTCCAGGTGGAATTGCAGATGCAAAGGATTGAATCAGCTATAGTTTCTTTCTACAGTTAATACCAAGTAATGTTTCGTCTTGGATTTTCATTGACGTAAAGTTCTGTGCCATACATAGAGTAGTACATAGTGCTGCATACAAGATTCGATGCTTTTTCTTAATGAACATTAATTTTTTTGTTTTTTATTCTATGTCCAAAGCAGCTTCAAGTATGTATTAGTAAAACAATGGCTGGCATGTACACGACTAACGTTTAGTTCAATATAAATATGTGCAACCACATTTATCTGAATGTGAACTTCTTCATTAGTCAAACCCCACAAAAGTCGTAAAATGTGTTTAGAAGAAATACAGTAAGAGTTATGTGCAACCACAGTTATCTGACTGTGAACTTCATTAGTCAAACCCCACAAAAGTCGTAAAATGTGTTTAGGAGAAAAACAGTAAAAGAGAGTTCGCATGTTTTTGTGTTACAACATAAGCTGAGAGTGCTACAATTTATGTAAGTTTTAGGCGATTCTAATGGCATCAATTCATGAGTGTAAGGTTGAAATACAAGAGTAAAGAACATTAATTTATATAGGTACAATAAGAAAAAATGTTGCAACACATAAATAGTGAGAAAAGCATTGCCACGAGGGAAACATTCAGTAGTGTTGAGACCAGTCTGCATCACTTCCAACTCTAGGCATGCTAGTCTTTTCTTTACGAGACTCTGTGTCTACCTTAAAGGTTGCCCCACATACCTCATCCGAGCTGTCCACTCTTGGCACTGCTTTCAACTCACTCACGGGATGCTCATAACTACGAAGACCTCCAGAAGAGGTGAAAAAGCACCCTGAAGGAAATGGAGTTAATTTTGGAATATCCAATCGAATAAAGAGAGATACAATTAGATATTCATGCCATTGTAGATGTATTCTTCTTTTGATAGATTTAAGAAAGTATTCGAGAGAACAAGGTGACCAGAATCAGTTCCCCAGAAGAAGGGTACACTCCCATCCGCATCCTGTACCACATATATCTAAGTAAGATTGGCTCAAAATTATAAAACCGGATCAGAACAAGATCCAGGTTCTAAACGGAATAAAAACTTAACATGACAAAAAATCACTCACGTTAGCTACAAATGTGGCTTTTGAAGAGTTGTCGTAGATAATGAACATAAATTTTCCTTGAATATCTCTGACCACTTGATTGGCAGGATAAGGGCCTCTATCCCTTAAGCTCCTGTAAGCCTCAATAACAATGATCACTTCATTTGCAGTCTTGTTCAACCCGTATTGCTGTTTGAGATGTGAAACATTTTCAATGTGGCCTTCGAACAAACAGAATATGTCATCTACAATTGCAAACAATCTGGAAACAGTAAGAAATAGATTAGATTAGGACAACTGACAAGTAAATAAAAAATGGAACATCCCCACAAGACACAAACATGGAAACTAGAGAAGTATCAATGAAACAAAAACGTGGATGATATTTTCCCGTCACAGTTGCGATCACGAAAAGATACACAGTTGCGATCACGAAAAGATACAAGAGCATAAGAAATTGAACTCATCATAGAATGCATGTTATGTTTGGAGTAATGTTACCTTTAATTGAATCTATCATACAGTGACACAAACTGGTGCTCTAGCACCACTATTGTTATATGACATTATTCTATATTTGACTCTCCTTTTTCCGCCACATATATAAACATTTGTTCATCTTTGCTCTTTCCTTTTATTAAGTTCCTCTAATTTCTTAGTTCTTTATTTATGGTAAGATTCCTAGTCCCTCCTTTCCTCCTACAATCAATCACATTCTCTCTTCTCCTCTTTCTTTACTTTGTTTTCTCATCTTTTTTCAATAGAAATTAATGTGAATCTCACTCAAATTAATGTGATACCGCCAGAAAGAATCAACCATTGATAATCATCGCAGAACTCAAACAATACCAAAATGTATAATAAAAACAATTCCCAATATATTTGGAGTGTCCTTTTTAGCCACTCCGTTGTTAGATTCAAATCGCAACCAAAAGGGGCAGTGTTAGTTTTTGACCCTTCCCTACTCTCTTCTAATATATTCTACAAACTTAAGGCACAACAAAATAAAAACAGATCACAACCACAAACTCTTCTTATTTAGTTAATGTCTAAGTAAAAAGTCCAATGATCCTTCGATTCAAACCAGTGCTCAAAGATAATCAAATATTTACAAAATTAAATCAATCAGTTAACTTTCCAACACCTCCAAAGAAAATGAATTTTTACAGAGCAAACAAGTTCGTTTAAGGTAACATTTGGACGGGGTTTATTGCCACTCCGTTCCATTCCGTACCGTAAAATTTACAAGCAACGAAAGATCATAATGCTTAAACAATAAATAAGTAGATAAAACGAGAAAAACATATCAAGATCTATGATCTGTGAGGAAATAACACTCCAATTGTACCAAAAATTCAAGCTCAGTATAAATTTAACACCACAATTAAACCCAAAGTCACTAAAACCAAAACACCATTCTCAAATCTTGGTTGCTTCAATGTTGATAGTCGACAAAGAGCTAGAGGATGGAAATTACAGGTCCAAAACAGCCACAAAGGCTATATGATGAAAGGAAGAATGGATCTCAAATGAA
>CAIGRP010096817.1:0-36011 GCA_903798385.1 Fraxinus cuspidata
CTGGTAGAAAGTTATGTTTTCCTATTTGAGCTACAATACAAGGCAAGCGGAAATTTTTGATTTTATGATTTGGTTAGTTTGTGTGATACAGTGAGTAGAGAATATCGATTGAATTCTTGGTTCCATTTCTGGGGTTTATTAAGTAAAGAGTATTATTATGAAGTAAACTCAATTAATTATAATTGTTAAGGGAAAACAATAAGCTACTGTGTAAACTTAGCAAGGTGTAATGCAGAAGGATAAATTGATATGCTTATTGAGATGAAATTAAACGATATTAATTGAATGTGTAATTTTGCTTTGATTAGTAGAGATGATAATAGAAATTGAATTGATTTGAGCAGAGCTTATATGGAAGGAATAACTTGTTACCTTTTTATTATCAAATTGCAACCTAAATCCATTCTTGTAAACACAAATGTGGTTCAAACAGGCTCATATATATAATCAATTAAGTGAAAATTTGACCTTGTTAAATTTGAATTGGACTGAATTGATCTTTTACTCGAATAATTCTCTCATTACTTCATAAGGAAACACAGACAGCCTACCAACCGAATTAGTCCATATCTACTATGTGAGTAGAAAAACTTAAATATTTTAAAATAATGACGAATTAATTATATTATTACGTTATATGATTTTGTAAATTATTTGTTCAATTACTTGATTACTACGAAATGTTTTCACATTACGATATTCCTAGAATTTCAAAGATCGTATATTGAATACATGTGAAATTGAAAATGAGACATATATAATATTGAAATCAGCCAGAAAAGCATCCATGATCATTTTTCTTTTGGTACATTGAGGGGTCTTGATCTTATACATATAGTTTACCATGGAATCCCAATCGTGTACTTCGGTTGATTCTTAGAGGACTTTGAGACCTACTTTCACGTACTAAGGGAGCCAAATGCTCGTGTCGAGGGTGCTTAGCTCGAGGGACTGTCTATGTGCGTATGATCGGATTATATATTTTATTTAGATGATACATTTTTTACGAGATTACCCTTATATTGTAATGTGATGAGATTATGTCATTGATTCCAACTGAGATTTATATTGTGAATATGAGATTATATTACTTGAGTTAATGTGAAACAAATATTTGGATTATATTTTCTAATACTACTATTATTATATGATGATATAATGTGAATTGCTAAGTGCTGAGAATTCGATTTTTGTTAAATATGTATTGATATAAGATGACATTATTAATTTGTTATGATGTTCATTGAGGTAAAGAACTACTTGATATGAACTCTATGTAGAGCACCACATGATAGGCCGTCTACCTCAACAACCGGGCGCTCTACGTTTACATGAGGTAGCCTATCACAAAGAGGCCGTCTACCCCAACACATGTGCCCTCTACGATCACATGAGGCCGCATACCACTATGAGGCCTTCTACCTCAACGACTTGGCGCTCTACGTTCACAAGAGGTCGTCTACCGCTATGAGGCCGTTTACCTCAACAATCGGGCACTCTACGCTTACATGATGCAGTCTGGGCGCTCTACATTTACATGAGGTCGTCTACCCCAACACATGTGCGCTCTACGTTCACATGAAGCCGCCTACCACTATGAGGCCATCTACCTCAACAACTGGTGCTCTACGTTCACATGATGACGTCTACCTCAACAATCAAGCGCTCTACGTTTACATGAGGCCTCTACCCCTAACACATGGGCGCTCTACGATTACATACCACTATGAGGCCGTTTACCTCAACAACTGGGCGATCTACGTTTACATGATGCCGTCTACCTCAACAACCGAGAGCTCTACGTTTACATGAGGCCGTCTACCCCAACATCTCGGCGTTCTATGTTTACATGAGGTCACCTTTCACAATGAGGCCCTCTACCCCAACACATCGGCACTCTACGTTCACATGAGGCCGCCTACTACTATGAGGCGTTGATTCCAATGAGGCCATTGACCCCCATGAGGTCGTCTACCACCATGAGACCCTCTACGTTCACATAGGATGTCTACCACTATGAGGCCGTCTACCCCTATAAGGTCGCCTACCACCATGAGACCCTCTACGTTTACATAGGTCGTCTACCACCATGAGGTTAACACTACACTCAAACAAATAAATGTCAACAAGCAGGACGGGAGCCGCTTAACGGTAAACGTGGGTATAGCCAACCGCCTGAAAAGTAAAGGTCATCCCCTTAGAACGTGAGTGAAGTGGGAAGACCAACGTGGGACACGTGACACCATTAACTGCTAAATGAGTGCGTTGCATCAAACACCTATAAATACCCCAAGGCGAGAACGGTATGATTTTATTGAAATCTTACTGCTTGAACTTCAAATATGCTTTTCTCCAACTCTTAATTTGATTATTGATTCTCACCGGAGGTACAATGGGGGAGAAAGCCCCGACCTCAACCCAAGGCGAGAACGGTATGATGATTGAATCCTTACCACTTGAACTTTCATATGATTTTCTCCAACTTTTGAACATATTATTGATTCCCACGCCGGAGGTACAACGGGGGAGAAAGCCCCGACCTCATTTTGCAGGTAGCACTCATTGATTTGGAGCAACCGGAGCACCCTTCTTGTCAAGGAATTCACAGAGCTTCATCTCGCTACAATTTCATGTATAAATTAGAAAGTATAATTATTTTTGAAATTCTCCACCCACTGAGCATATCAACTCATATATTTTTTTATAAATTTTCATATCAGGTAGTAATTGAGTTTTTGAACAAATTTTGGAGTTATACATTTGATTTTGGAGTTGGAGCCACACGACAGAGTTTGTTTGTATGGCTCAATTCATAGAGCATGTAATTATTATTTTGGGGACCCATGTTCATTCTTGGATATCACTTTTGCATTACATGTAGATAACAAGGTGCGTTCAATTTATATTTTATATCCATATCAGCAAAGTGTGTCTTTAAAAAAAAAAAAAAAGTAAAACTATAAAAGTTTGGCTTGTCTTTATCATTACAGGTTGATTAGTTCAAATTATAGGGTTTGATTGTGGATCTGGCCTCTAGTTGGTATCCATCTTCGGAACAAGTCACGTTTTGGATCTACTGGTGTTACTCGGAACGGATCGTGTCAACTTTGGTTCAATGAGAATGCAAATTTTTTGAGCTAAACTAAATGTCATATTTTAAATTTATTAAATTAAAGAATAATCATTTTCAACCCCATTAGTACTTAATACTTGTCCAGCTATCCATTAATTGTCCTTAAATTATTGAACATCTTAAAGGATGAGATATAAGTCATTTTTTAAGATGTCCAATCAATTAATTAACTGCTAGGTTGGAGGTAAGCACCAATAAAGTTGAATAGAATTACTCTAAATTCATTACGTAATTTAATGTAATTTATTTACTCTTAAATTCACATCTTAATATTGCAATCTTAAAACAATATTTCTAAATCTGATTGTTAGAGAGAGACCATTTTGAATAACCAATTATAGAGAGGTTTTAAAGTGAATAAATAAAATACAATATGCTCTCTTTTTCAATCACCCATGTATCAATTTTCTTCTTGAACTCTTCCCTTTTCAATGTGAACTATATGGTTAAGTGTAGAGAAGATAACATCTTTAAAAAAAATAAAATAAAAAATAAAAAAACCACCCCCACACTCCTGTAGGTTGTATGCCTTCTAGGTAGGCCGTGTAACAACATGATTACACATCTAGATAAATCAACTGAGAAAGAAAAACATAACAACTAACAAATGTATAGAAGGTAAGATATCTATCAAATAGAAAGAAAACCTATCTGAATTAAACAATTATATTTATATGGTGGAGGTCGACATTTATAGGTGTTGATATGCCTAAAGTCACACTTATTTGTATTGATAATCTTATTAATTGTTAGTCATTTTGATTGGCTATTGATTGAAATTGTTTACTTCAAGCTTAGGTATGACAAATGGAATGAATAGTGCAGAAAAGGTTGCAAAGTGAGGAAACTAACGCCAACAGCATGGAGAAAATCTCGAGGGCCAAGATTGAGATGCCCATTTTTTCTAAGAAAATAATATATCATTAACTAATTTCACGAATCTATCAATTTAAATCTTTTTAACTATACTTATGTGTGTTTTCATCCGGACTACCAAGTTATCACAAATTTTCACTTGAGCAAAAATTTGTCCACTCAGGCGAGTGAAATAAAAGACAAAAAAACCTGCAAGTAATATTTCGTTTGAGTGAAAATCTAAGGAACACGGATCCAGATACATTGATGCGAATTTTTTCAAAAATTTAGGATACGTTGATATATTTTATAAATTTCAACATAATTTCATTAATATAAAAAAATATTAATACAGAAGCAGGATAATAAAAATAAAATAAAATAAAATATTAAAACACTTTGTTAGCTCAATTTTACATATATCAAATCATTATCTATTTTCCATAATAGAATTAATGTAACACAATTTAACATGTATTATTTAATACTAATCATTATCTATTTTCAATAATAAAATATATTTGTCAACTATAATATGGTTTCACACGTATTGAAAGATTAGCCAAATTGTGAATTTCCAATAAAAAGTCTAGTTATTAATTTTAAAGCTTTAATTGTGTATTTTCAATAAATTATTAACATAATTTGAAACTACATATTGGATACGTATCGAATATGTATCAAAAATCATACAAAAACATAAAAAAAATACGTATCAGATACATATAGAAAATTTAAAAAGTATATAAATATATAAAATATTAAAAAAAAGTATTTGGTACGTTTCGGAGACTATCGAAACTTGTATACGTATCGAATAAAGTACCTAATAAGTTTATAAGTATCGTTACTTTTCAGGCGAAAATACCATAGGTCAAGTGAAGGTTTGAGAAATGATGAGTTTGGCTGCTGCAAGTGTCAGAGGGGGTATATTAGGTATTTTAGTCCTAAACCCTTACCTATATATTGGATGTATACATCTTATACATTAGAGGGTTAAACAATTAATGGAGAACACAATAATACATAATCTAGAGCTTTCGATAACAAACCAGGAAGAAGAAGCTAGTTGCTACTTTCTCTTGAGTCAAGCTCGGAGATTCATGTTCCACTCTTTGTTCTCTTCGATTTTTCTTAATGAAGGTGATGCGTTCGATTCCAATTTTGTGGTTGTATAATTTCAACATAACTAGCTAAATTTCAATCTTCTAGGACGGCGATATAACTAGTATTTTAAAGCTTTAATTCTAATTTCATTTTCAACTCCAAATATTTGTAATTGTGTATTGGTTATGACTCTATTGTCATCATTTTATTTAACCAATAATTTGATTGCATTGAGAATCGTGTTGATATTGAGAGGTGAAAGATATTATTGCTCATAGCAACAAATATCATAGATTTCAATAGGACAGGGGTATATCATTATGGTCTATGCAATCGTGAATAAATGTTTATCATTCTTAATATGTTTTTTTAGCAAAGTCCGTTACTAAATAAAAAGTTTGATACGACTACTACAATTATCCCTAATAACAATATCTCGTGTTTCATAAGTAAGAACGACTAGGGACATTTTAAGACCATGTTGTTTATAATTAGTTGTATCTCAGGATCATGACGTCTTGCGATTAACAGTTATCAAAATTAATATTCGACTCCATTAATTTAATCCATGAACAAATAAACTTAAAATCATAGTTCTGCCATAAAGTGTAAATATATTGATCAGTCAAAGCGTCTACACCCGTGAACGATTGAAGTAAGGCATATCACTAGCATAGATTAAGTTTAACATTTTAAAGCTTGTTGGATAATCAATCGCATAAGATACAATTAATGCAAAAAGTATTGCAGTCTCACCACTCTATCTGGTATTACTAGTAGTTCAAATTAGTGCAAGTCTTACTATCAGACAATTTATTTTTGAATTATATATCATAATATATAATCGTTTCATAAATTTTATTAAACTATTTATGACTTCTGTAGGGCACGCTTCTGGCTGGTTTCTGGAGGTCCAATGAACAAGTTCGTTTCCACATCTGAAACTTCAGTAGTATCTGCAGAAGGCTCGATTGCTCTTTCCTCGTTTGATCCTCGTTCTTGTTGGAGTGAAAGCTAATGACATCAAAGTATATATTGAATATCATGCAAAAAAATTTGCTACAGCAAAAAAGAAAATCTTGATACAGTTGAATTAACTTGTTGGTTATTCCAATAATCAGTTCACTTTATTCTTGTTCCCACTTCTAACTTGAGTGTTGGAGGGCCTTAGTCTGGACTACCCTATACCTTTCCTTGTATATGTTTATTTTTGCACTCATTTTACAGATTGAAGAAGATGACAGATTTTTGGATTTCAGATTTTAGCACATCATAGGAAACAATTTGAAGACTTGGAAGGATGTTACCAGAATGGAGTTGAGATCAAATTAAATTCACCTTATCCCGCAGCAATGCATTTTCTGCTGCTAAAGTTGTTCCCTGGATTGACAAGACAAAAGGGCATGATATGAGCAATCGCAAAATTCATTCGTAACGATGTGCACACAACAATATACCAGATTTTATCATCTTCACCTTGCCAAAAATGTAATTGACTGCACAGTAAATGCTCATTCATCTTTGGTTTTTAGATAAAATCATAAAATCATTTCAAATTTCTTGCTGAGTAACTTACCTTTTCTTTCAATTGCTCTGTTTGTTGCCTGAAAACTTGAATCTGAATGAAGAAAAGGTTAGAATAACTTCAGGTTCCAAGAGATTCAGTAATAAAGACACTTAAATTTGCAATATAACCTTTCTTGTTCGAATGCTGCTGATACTACGCTCCAGCTGTTGATCTAGCTCTAGCAGTTCTTCATGGGTGCATGATTCCAGACCTTCCCCCAAGAGTTTCCTAGTATATAAAATCAAGAGTTTTGTATCTCACTAAATCCAAAAATCCATAACAAGAGAACTCAATAAGGGCAGTCTTCCCTGTAATCCTCCTTGTGAACAAGAACTAGGAAACTCAACATTTCAATAAAAATTCCAGATGCAAAAAGTTTTAGATTTAGGGTATTGAAACCTGTTCGAAGATTCGAGACGTTCTATGTTTTCCATCAGACTTGCCATTTCCTGCTGTAAATGCTGCAATTCCGAGCAAATCCATTCAAATCTGGGGGCAACATAATAATACTTTGCTATGGAAATACGATAGAGAAAAGCAACCTGCATATTCTGTTCCACTGGAGGGTTCTTAGCCTGAATATCTCTTGGATGCCTTCTATAACGTTCTATTGTCTCCTTCATGCTGAAGAAGTTTCAGAATCAGATGAAATTTGTTAAAGAAACGGAAATTTTTAGCAGAAATTTATAAGCATTTCTCAAGATTTGTCAATTTACAAGAGATATCCAAGGTAATATGTACACATTTTGAAAGGGATCCAGTGATCTCTGGCATTATATATGACAGACATAATCCAATTATTGTTGCCATGAGCAAGTCATGTAAGTGAACTATGCAGTTAGTTTCTGTCCGTGGAGCTTAAATGCTACAAACATAATAGTTTTGGGTATCGAGGTGCTAGAAATGAAGGATTGAGATAAGCGGACATTCCAACTATAATTTATCGTTTTCATAATATAATTTTACCTCGAATCCTTTTAAGTAAACATGGTGTAGTCTATTAGAAATTCTTTTTTGTCCAACCCTTTTTAATTTTTCATGCCTTTCAACTTGATCAACAATTACAAAGCAAGTAACCCAAAGTCGATTAAAATAAGACGAATTAAAACTAACAAATTTAAACTTGATGCTTCTTAGACAAAAAATAGAATTCCAACCCTTTATTTGTTTATTTTTCAGATAAGTTGGGTAAGCTTCAAAGCCTACTTCTCAACTTTCATTATGTTTGTTTATGCCTTTAGATCTTTGTTCTCATCTTTTTAGCCAGATTAAAAGAATGATATGACTCATGATTTATAATCTATTTTTTGTCTTTAATATCATTTTTTACTTCAACAATGCCACAGCAAAACAAATAGCCTTTACTCTCTAGACTTGAAATTGTTTTACAATTTTATCTCTCTTTTAATTCACATCAAACTTCTATGACGAAAATTTCTATTATGTTTCTTCATCTTTTTATAAGATGCATATCACATAACTCTACTTAATCTCAAGAATCTCATCTTGATAGTCTAAAATTAATATGATCTCATGTGATAATGATTTAAGTGCACTGAATCTTCAAAAAGATATATCCATTGATCCAATGAAATGACAAAAATATGATTTAGATGGCCAGTTTATATTTTTTCAGAACAAGACTTTGTTATTGTTTCATTTTTAAACCAAGGAAAAAGGGTAACTTGTAAGCTAAAGCAAACCCTTCAAAAGAAAGTGCAATCCTACTTATAAGATGCTATTTTTTAGCACTCACCCAAACATGGCCTTAGCCTGAAATTTTTAGCAATAAAAAGAATATGGATTTATCATCATCAGAATAAAACTTTTTTTTTTCTTTTTTAATTATTTCATTGGAGGATACAAGTAAATTATATTATACATACATTAAGACCCCATCTTTAATTTCCAAGTTTAGTCATTGCAATATTTCTCTTGCCTTGGTGTTATGCTTAACAGAGTCATACAAGTTTGAATGTGTAAACATAGATAAAACATTTTACAAAATTGGCAAGATAAGAAATAAGAATAAACGACTGAGAATAAGTAACACCGATTGATGATAAACTAAGGAAATGAAGGCTTAGGGATTTGATAAAGTTTAGATATAGCTAAATATACTTTTATTCACAAGTGTGGTACAGTAGAACTTCTTTCTTTCTTTCTTTTTTCTTTTTATTTTGGAAACCATATCTCAGAAGAACTTGTTAAAATAAGAAGGGGTAGACAAAAACTAACGAGCCTGTTATGGCTATTAAGGATGTGGTTTCTTATATCTTCTAGTAAGTGATGATAAACTAAGGAAATGAAGGCTTAGGGATATGACAAAGTTTAGATATAGCTAAATATACTTTTATTCACAAGTGTGGTATGATCTCAGTAGAACTTCTTTTTTTCTTTCTTTCTTTTTTCTTTTTATTTGGAACCCATATCTCAGAAGAACTTGTTAAAATAGGAAGGGATAGAGAAAAACTAATGAGTCTGTTTTGGCTGTTAAGGATGTGGTTTCTCATATCTTCTAGTCAGTGGCTGCAGTGGAACAGCAGGGATCTACATGGTGGAAAGCACCACAGGTGGGACACCTCAAGGTAAGCGCTGATGCTCTCTTCAGACGAACTCCAATCTTGTGGGACTCGGGGCTGTAACTAGGGACCATACAGGTATGGTGGGGACAGTCATGGCTAAGAGGATTGGGGGCTGTAACTGAGGCCTTAGCAATGCGAGTGGGCTCGTCTTTACCCAGAAAAAAAGGGATTTTGATACAAGTGGCAGAATGCGATGCTGCTCGGGTGATTAATGAGCTGAAGAATGTATCTCATCTTTCACCAATTGTTCCAATTTTATTTGATATCATAGCTCTTTTTCAGAGTTTGGTTGTGGCACTTGTTTCATGCCCCGTAAGGGAAATGGAGTAGCCCACAAACCAGCTTCTTTGGCTACAAAATTGTGTGTTAGTGTGGCTTAATGGATGATAACCATTTCGCCTGCTGTTCGGGGTGACTTGGTAGCTTCTTTTAATGTAAGTTTCTGATGTGTTTAAAATTTCTTTTTCCAAGCATTCTCACAAGAAGTGACCCAAGTTGAGCTGCTGCTATAAGGCTTCTATAATTAGTCATGCTGGATGAAAGTTCTAGTAATAAATTTAAACTATCAATACGTGAAAACTTATTTGTACCTATTTTATGGATTAGTTTTCTTTTCTATTTTCTTCAAACAGTTCGACTTATCCACTAAAATTGTCGTCTGTGAATCTGGTTTGACAGCATGCAGGCAAGGTACTTATTTGTGTGAAAACACCATGAGACCTCTTTGTCAGAGCAAGGTTTAAGTACTTTCACCAAACTAACAGTAAGAAAAAAGAGGTACACTTAAAACTAAAAACTATGCTTTTCTGACATTAAAGTCAAGTTTAACAAGTCAATGCGGATTAAATTGATAAATTTCAACCTTATTGTTATTTAACTAACTAAAGTTGAGGCCACTAATCACCCCTTAAGTGTAGTTTATCTTTGTCTGTGATCAGTGATCACATCACCCCATTGTTTAAAATGAAAGGGGAAATGCATATAATACTTTGTTTTTAAAGGAGAAAATAAAGCATCTAGTTGGATTTGAGGCTAAATATGGAGAAAGCCTTGTTGTTCATGGTGGTCACGGAAGGGACAGGTTGAGTCTAATTTCAGTATTCAAGTTTACTTTTATTGGAAGAAGAAATAACACACCAAGAGGGATTGCAACTAAAGATAAGTTGGTTGCAAATCAGAAGGGAAAGCAATCAGATATTTCAAGCGAAATCGATGTCACGGAGGACTATTTGAGTGATGGGATCTTTTGGCTGTTTCGACGGCAAATCTAAACTTAATGAGTATTGAATTCTAGATTCAGCTTGTGCTTTTCATATGCGCCTTAATCGGGATTTGTTTGCAACATATGAAATAGTTTTGAAAGGTGGCATGGTCATGGGAAACAAAGCACCTTATCGGGTAGCTAGTATCGGTAGAGTCAAACTTAAATTGTTGGATGGGACATTTAGAACACTTGATCACGTTAGACATGTTCTAGATTTGAAAAAAAATCTTATCTCGTTGGCTATTCTTGATTCAAAAGGATACCAGTTCACTGGTTGAGGTGGAGTTTTGAAAGTTTCCAAAGGAGTCCGAGTTGTATTGGAGGGACAGAAAATATCTCAATTATACATCTTGCAAATCGCAAAAGTTTAGTGCCTTGGTGGATATTTAGTTTGGTACAGTGCCGCTATGATTTGTTTTGGTGTCCGTGTTGAAGAATACAGCTCAGTCAAGTTCAGAGGATATGGGTAATGCCACTATGTCATCATTACCCGCGATGCCGTCATATTTAATTGCTAGGGACAGACCCATTGGAGAAAGGTACGGGAAAGCTGATTTTGTTGTGCATGCTTAACTGTATTTGAAGGTATTCAATCGGCCTTCTACAAAAGTATTTAGAGTTGAATCTGTTTCATGGTGTGTTACGCATGTAATCGACTATCCCTCTAAGGTATCGAAATATATATTTCACTACTTCCTATGAGCAAGATCAGTATTCAACTACAAGCACAACTATCAATTTGAGTACGCGTCATAGCATACATCATGCTATTCAAATCTCAATTAAAAAGATTTCAAGATATACAGTACAAGAGATTGTCTTAGAATTTTTATATAAGCTGGCCTACAATCTTGTCGCCTTACTTTAGGGGCACCAATTAGGCCAAACCAAGCCTAATGTCTAGTGCAGCGGTTGGCCAAATCATGTGAAACTCATAGTTAGATTTCTGTTTTATTTCCATGAATAAAGTTCAAACAAATGGATACCAAGTTTTGATTCAGATTTACTATGTATAAATTAAATGTATGAAACTTTCACTAGTGCTCGTTAGTACTCCTATAAGAAGTAATGAACAATATAAAAATAGCCTTTGTGTAATAAAGTATGAACAGGTACTAAAAGCCTGATAGAACATCTATAATTTAAGAGAGAGACTCAAACTTGGATTATCTTACTTTTCACACAATTTACATGGATCCACAAGCCACCGGGAGTAGTGCTCTTTACAGCGGTCCTCCCATGAATTGAAATATCATAAAGAGAGAGAGAGAGAGAGATCTTACCTTGTACTGGAAAATTCATAGAGTTTGCCTGTGGTAGAGAAGATTATGACTGCAACCTCAGCATCACAGAGGACCGAAAGTTCACAAGCTTTCTTGAGAAGCCCGTTTCTCCTCTTGAAGAAGCTCACTTGCCTACTTGTTGCATTTTCTATGCGCCTCATATGAGTCTTTCCCCTCGCCATTTCTACACCTAATTGTGAAGCAAATATCAAAACAGAAGTTAAATCAAAAGTATAAATTGAATCAAAGATCTTTAGAGTGAGATGAAGATGGAAACAAGACTGACCTATAAAACAAGTATATTGAAAAAAATTGACAAATAAGTGATGTGAAAATGAACAAAGAAAGCAAGATTGGTGTAATATGGTAAAAAGGGATACCTTAAAAATTTGGCAAAAACCCAGAAAGCCTATCGGTGGCAGATGAGAGGTCAAAATATGCCTGGAAAAGGAAGTAAAAAAATCTGATATTACTGTCCACAGAGACAGAATCTGGTTAGACAGAGGATAGTACTAGGAATTTATTGATCCTAAAGTCTTTTTTTTTTTTTTTCTTTAAATAATGTTCCAGGCTCAACGATGGGGATGGAATGACAATGTTTATATTTTTTTCAAACTGTTGAATTATTTGTCGATACCTATCCTCCCTATTTTTTAACCTATCTTTGAGTCTATTTGTATTGCACAATTGCTCCTTTTTTTGGGCTTATCATCATTAGATATGGCAAAGACGGAGACTTTCTCTCTCTCTCTCTCTCTCACACACACCTGCTTTCTTATTCATATAAAGAAGCTTTTTGCTTTTTCTTTCCTTTTCTTAGATATTTATTACAAATGAATACAGATATTTGTTATAATTGAAAACCTCATCCATTGCCACTTTTGGTTAACTCTTACAAATACAAATGAAGGGTGGAAAATAAGCAAAACTTTACGTGTCTTAAATTTGGTAGGTAAGAAACAAATAATACTAATTACATAATATTTTTAAAACTGTTTAGGTGAAAATGATAAAAAGCTATAATCTTTACATGACTCGAAAGTTAAACAAATGAAATATTTTTGTAAGATTAATTAGATATGATTGAAAAATATTAAATAAGACAAATAAGTGATAAACAAATATCAAAGTAACATGAAAAAACATGTCATTAAAGTTTCAAACCAAGTGACATGACAATTTTTCAATTTTTTGACAAGTGAAAATTTATTGAGGTCTTGTTTGGCATCCATTTTTTTAAATTTATTTATCTTCAAACTCATTTTCAATCATAAATTCTCTTAATAAAATAATTTTCCATATAAATTCCAAGTTTTTAAAAAATAATTTATACAAAATCTATTCTAAAAAAATTTACATTAAACAGATCCTAAATATACACTTGAAAGGAGTAACAAAAAGAGATGGACTTGACAAGATTCAAAATAATTAAATAAATGGAATATATGATAATATGTATTTATTAATTGTTGAATCTAAAGGATCGAAAATGCCCTTATGATTTCTTAAGAGGACATTACACCCAATATCACTTTTTTTTATGGAGTAACATGAAGTAAGAACCTTGGAAGATGAACTCAAAGTGGACGTAAGGATAAAATCGATAAAAGAATCAAGAGACTTTGGAAACGAATTGAGGTATAAATGAATGAAAAAATCAATTATAAAGAGAAATAATGAGATGATGAACGATCTTGACCATTGAAAAATAAGTAGTGGGAAAAAGAAGATTGAATCAAGGGCCAAGATTGAAAGAATCAAAACTAGTTTTGATTAAACTTTTAGAATAAGCTTAGGGAAGTGGAAATTACACACCCGTTGACCCATCCAATCCCATGAGACAATTGTTTCCCACTAGGCATTGAAACGTCCACTCCAAAACTGACATCAAGTTTTAGCTCATGTTTGATCCCCATTATTTGGTATTATTATTTTTGAAATAATATTTTTTTGGAGAATATGTGGTTGAAAAAGAAAAAAAAATTCGATTTACGTTTAATATTATTTTATGGAAGATTGTGTAGTTGAAAATATAAGAGGGAGAAATTATAATGTGAAATAATGAGGGACTACCTCAGAGACCACCTCGAACAAGAATATACACCCACTTTAAAGTGATTAAAGAGGTTTAATTAGAGTATTGATATTCATCATCATTGGGGTTGAACACCAGTCTACATGGCTTCACAATCAACATCCTTGCGTGGCAAAATGTTAAATTTTATTTTTAAACAAAAAATGTAATTCACATGTTTTCCTAAAAAAATTCAGACATTTCATCTTCTTAATACCATTAAAGAATGAATCTACAGAATACATCTCAATTTCTCTCTCTCACCTTCTCCACCACCACACTCCGACGACGACACCACCGAAAATTCAAGTCTCCTCTTCTCTGATAACTTTTGCAACAACTTCTTTAAAAAAATGAATCAAAAGGATGGTTGCTTCGATCTAAATGCTGAATCTCTTTCTTTTTCTTAATTCGCCTCGTACTCCAACCACTGATTGCATATGATGGGCAGAAGCTTTATAAGCACTCAATTGTTTGATTCGCCAAGTTCCGTCTAAAGAAGGCGTGGACGTATTTGTAGTTGTCATATATTGTTCTTTTGATTTTTTTTTTTCTACTAGTTTTTTTCCTATACATTCTTGAAAGTGTTTTTAGCATTTTAATTTTCATACTTGGGAAGTGGGTTTAAGGCAGTTCTTGATTTTTTTCTAATTTTTGTTTGCCCAGTTTCTTTCAGTTTCTGTTTATTTTCTGGGTGATGTGGGAATATATTATTAATAGATTGCACCAATTCAATTTGTTTTTTAGAAGTACGGAGATATCCAATACAGTAGATCTTCTACATTCATCCAGAGAAAAAATGAGCTTAGTATGAAATTTCCCCTTCTAACCAACCAACCAACCAACCAAGCTCATGTAGTAGCCGTAGTCTCAAAAGTTGCTACACTAATTGTTGACCAGAAAAATTAACAAGACTAATTAACTGAGTTGTAGATTTGCACCATTGGTATTGCTAAAAATTATCTATATCATGCATACCATTAAAGGATGTTGGGTTGGACAAATGTTTGCCCTTGCAATGTCTAGTCACCTTGCCAAATTCCAAGTGTTAGAAGTTCAAGTTTTGATAATGTGTATATGGTTGTTGTATGTCTTTAAAATTACATGTCATATGAAAACACATTTTCTTCAATGATGTCATGTGAAATTTTCACAACCATGGATGTCAGACTTGATCTTGGGTAGTCATTTCTGTATCATATTATAAGCAGATAGACGCTGATGCAAATTAAGAATACTATCAGTGAACGTTGTTACAAATTGACAAATGATAACTTATCAATTTCGAGTTGCTATAAACAAGTTTTTTAGGGAAAACAAGTCAACATTCAAGTTAATCAAGAACGCATTATAGGTAACTCTTGTGAATTTGTTAGACAAATAACAATATCAACACTTTTAGACCATAAAGTTTCAAATGACACATCCTATTAGAATTTTGGCTTTTAGTAATAACCGTAACAATATTACAGAACATGTGATTCTGGAATTCAAAATACATAGATGTCACTCTTGCACTTCATTACAATAAACAAAAAATATGAAGTCTCACATTTAGTACCCAATAGTTTATAAATAAAATATTTTGAACTATTTTTTTGTAGTTTCCCTTTGACCAAATCATCCACTTCTAAAGGATTGTCCCGTCATTTGTAAAATTAAAAATACATTAGTATAAATTGAGTATAAAATGTTGACGATTCATATAAGTGGTAAATTACCATTACCTGAATCAAAATTACAAATGAGTAACATCTTCATTCTGCATATATGGATCATAGTAATGCATGACAGAACTTAATATATACAAAAAGTAAGAACAAAGAAATATATTAACATAGACATGAAATAATCAAATAATAGTACATAACGAACTTTTCTTACTTTGAGCATTGAATATAGAATTAGGTAAAATTGGAGGCCTTGAAGCATAGGATGGTAAGTGATGAAAGTAAGGAATGTGTTGCTAGAATCTCGCCATTTCATTAACTTGAAAATTGTAAGGTATATATACTTGTGTTCCCGACTCCTAAAACCAATAAAGTGAATTAAATTCTAAAAAATATCATCAAAATAGTATAAAAATTGAATACTATTAAGCTAGCATCAAATTTTATCTGTGTACTTGTACTATCTTGTGTGCCGACCTCAATGTGCATACAAACATCATGTTCAGTTGCTTTAGACTGAAAGTAAATAAATTTAGCATATTTAAGTAAATTACAACTTTTTAACTACAACTGAAGATGATGTTTAGTTATGTACCTCAAGTTTTTATTTCTTTTTCTTGGATTTTCTTTCTTCACATTTTTTGTTTTTGGAAACAAACTTCTCTACATTGGAGACTCTTCTATTCTAGGGTGGACGTCTGTGTCTTCGAACGGCAAGGGGACTATGAAGTCTGATTTCACTAGGAGCTTTACAAAAATCATCCACATTATCACAAACAATAAATATTACTCATAGTGGCATTAGAACTTATCGAAGAACTCCCCAATTGCTGATTCAGTTCTTTTTATTTTTGATTGAAACTCATCCATCATGTTCAATAATACGATACAATTCTCATCAGAAGTGACAGCCAAGTCTGCAACATCATCTAGTTTCTTTTGCAACTTTTGATTACGTTGAGCCTCCTCATCGTCTTTCCAATCATCATCGGTAACTTTTACCTTCGTGTGAGACCATTTTAAGTCTTTCCTCCAACGTGCTAAGATATAAAAGTTCAGGGACTTTTTGAATATTACGTTTCAAAATAACTGCATGCTTGCATAAAATTCCTCTAAATTTAAATAATCGACGAGGACATTTTACCTCATTTCCCCCTTCATCACAAAAAACAGTGAATTGAATTTCCTGTTTATCTCCAACCAATATATCCTCAACCACATTAAACAATCTATTTTCCTCATCAACACAAGAAACTTCACAATATAATTTTCTAGTCAACCCTCTTTGAAATTCTTTGAACTTTGAATTAGTATATACACTCTAAAATTGCTTTTCTATTTGAAAATGTGTTACACATGGAATCCATGTAGTAAAAGACTGAAAATTATCACGATTTTCCTTCTCGACCTTACTTCTTAAAGCATTATTATACTGTTCAACAAATTGTTTCAATATTGTCTTTGAGTTTACATAGCCATCAAAGAATGCATTCATACTTTCACTACATTGTGTGGTTGACATACCGGCCCAAAACGTATCATTTACAAATGTAGGAACCCAACGATGCCTCTCTTTATACAAATTATCTAACCACACATTTTCAAGAAGGTTGAACTCGGTAATGAATTGCTCCCACTTGTCTTCAAATTATTCTTTCTCCACGATTCATAAACAACACTATGCAAGACATCTTTTATTTTCTCGTACAACTTGTAGCCTCTTAATTTCTCTGGTATCTTTTTCATTATATGCCATAGACACCAACAATGTCAATTGTTAGGAAACACAGCCTCAATAGCTTTCTGAATTGCTTTGTCTTGATGTGTAATTATAACACACGGCACACATCCAAAATGCATGCCAACCAAGTACGAAACAACCAATTAAAGTTATCAGTGTCCTCGCTTGATAGTAACCCACATCCAAATAAAATTGAGTGTCCATGGAGATTTACGCCCACAAAAGGTGCAAATGGCATGCCATACTTATTTGTCAAGTAGGTCGTGTCAAATGTACCCACATCATCAAATTCTTCGTAAGTTGCAATGCTCCTTGCATAAGCCCAAAATAAATTCTTAATTTGAGCATTATTATCTACATCCATCATATAAAAGAAGTTTGAATTCTTTGCTTGCATCCGAACAAAATACTTGTGGATTGCTAGAGCATCTCCAACACCAAATCATAATTTTCTCTTCTTATCAATGTAATTTCTACAATCCTTCTCCAAAAATGAGAGATTATTGTGACCACCAGCTTCTATAACAAATTATTGATAATTCTTCGCCAATCCAATCCTCTAATTCAAGTTTTCTCTTAGCACATATGCTAATTTCTATATTACATGAGTAAAGTCGTGATTTATGTAGACTCAGTCCATGATTATGCTCCAGTCTAATAGAATTTATCCTGCACTTTCTATCTTTTAATAAAAGCGTTAACCTTAGCCTTGCAACCGATTTCGTCAATGGGTTAAGATTGAGGTAATTTTATTTTACAGACTTTGAATTCCCAGCTCGACAACATGACCGGCAAACAAATGTCAAATCTCCAAATGATCATGTTGTTCTCTTTTTAACTCCAAAACCTTCTTGTTTCCCATAATGTTTATAATACCCAAAAAGGTATTCTAGTGATTCAAAAGTCATCCCAACCTTAGGTGCTTGAATAATTTCTTCACTAACCAAGATCTTATTTGACTTGTGTTCATCCACATATTCTTCATCACTTGTATCCAACGTATTGCCTTCTTCAATCAACATCTCAATCGCTTTATAATCTATGAATAAAATAATGACTAAAATCGTATAAAGTAGTAATTGATGACTAATCTATCAATTATAAACAATAATTAATGACTAATATCACTATGAAATAAAATAAATAATCATTTGGAGATTATAGCTTAATCCGCCAATGTTTATCCACCATATGACATTGAAAATTCAGAATGAGCTGTAGACCACATTGCAGTGGGAGTAAAAATGATCTAATTAGCACGACATAAGTACTTTTAAAAGTGACAATTATGTAAATTGTTTACAATGGTGCGATTTAAAGGCTTCTAAGAGTGCATAAAAGTGGATTTATCATCGATGAGGATATCATCCATATCAAACTGAGTACGGTGGTGGAGAACGTGGTGACGCCGTCGGTGGTGCCACAGGAAATTCAAGCCTGCTCTTTAATAACTTTTGCCGTCGCCAGAGTGCGGTGGTGGAGAAGGTGAGAGAGAGAAATTGAGATGTATTCTGTAGATTCATTCTTTAATGGTATTAGGAAGATGAAATGTTTGGATTTTTTTATGAAAACACATGAATTACATTTTTGGTTTAAAAATAAAATTTAACATTTTGCCACGTAGAATGTTTATTGTACGCCAATGTAAACTGTGGTTCAACCCCAGTGAAAATAAATAACAATATTTGTTTAATTATCATAAATACTTTGATTATGAGTTCAGATTGGACCATATGGCCCAACTTATTGAAATAGCCAGGAGCCATCGTATCATGAGTTAACTAAATGAATGTTCCTTAACGACGTTGACTTCTTCTATGGCAACCAATCAAAGATAGGAAGATGTCATATTTGACATCAGCACTGCCATGCTCACCAATCAAAAGAAAGTAATGATTCCCCATGTGGCAAGCGATGATGACTTATACTGTATGATACAACCTATGCATTACGATGGGCTAACTTGATTGAACTTCTCAACAATGGCAGATTCAGCACCCGGCGAGCTCCGACGGTCGCCTGCGCTGAATTCGCCGATATTCAATTTTTTTGGGGTCAATGTATTTATTGTTTGAATATATATATATATATATATATATGATTTTCTTAACAAAAAGCTTATGTTGTTCAATTGGTTTGAGTAACATACAAATAAATAGGAGTCCGGGGTTTGACTCTCAACTATAACATTCTTTTTTGCAATTATTTTATGTTAATATTTTCCATTATTATGGAGCATATATGTATTATAAAATTTAGTGCAATCGAAAGATTTGAACCTGTGATCTTTATTGGAATTATGAAACACTTGACCACGAGGCATTTGGTGGATATTGACATTTAATATAACAAATGTCAAATGTTCTTTTGTCAAATAATAGATGTATTCCTCCATTGTTTTTAAAACTTTTTAACTAAAATTCGACCTTTTAAAATATTCATTTTTTTCCTGTTAAACTGAAATTATCAGCAAATTGAACCAAGAGAGTAAATAATTGGACTTATTTTTCAAACTTCAAATTGTTACTCGATAAACATTATTAAACTGTTAGATAACGTACAATCACACTTACAATTCAAACTATAATATAAGTAATTTCGGTTCATGATATTGGTTATTATTGTGGTCGTCAACGATCAACGATCGCTTGTACTTACTCAAAATCCTAAAATCCGTGCTGCTTCTCAACCAATGAAATTTGTTCAAGGTGGTGGCATACAGTTCAAGGGCCCATAGCTTGACAAGATAAAATGTGGCAAATTCTAATTTGAAGCCTATATAATGAAGCAAAGGTTCAACTAGAACGACCAAGCTAAGCACTCCAATGTAATACATTTCTAAACACTACCCAATGAAAATTACACTTTTCTTTACGCTATTCGAGCAATAAATATATTTATTCTACTAAATTTCTCTATAGTTGATATATAATTATCACGTCAATAATCGACAATAATAATGAAATTTCTATTCCTCATGTTAAAATAAGAGCTACACTAGGGCCCAGCCATATGTCACTGACTGGTATTCCAAGGAGCGGAATTGTTCCTATCATACCCGAAACCCCGATTATAAACACACCCTCTCTCTCTCTCTCTCTCTCTCACACACACACACACACACACAATTCTCGTTGATATACGAATGTAATGCTTAATTGGGAACCTAAATAAGCCTGAATCTTGATCCTATAAACCTCTTGAATACTCTCCGTAATCCCATTTTCATCGTTTTCTGTATTTACTCATTCATATACTTGATTAGATACAATGTACTAGTTTTGATATTTTCGATTTCTTGATTTTATCTGAATGTGTTATATGGTAAATCTTGAAGGCATACGATTGGAAATGGCGATTAGGAGGGGAGAAGCCGGTGTCGGCGTCCTCAGGAATAGAACCAATGGATCTTGCTTCCCCATCTCTGTCCCCGTCTTCTTGGCGTTCCTCGTGTTCTCGTCTTTCGTCTTCGGCCGCGGCTTCTCTTCATCTGCTTCCAGTGGTTAGTTCACGAACAAATACATGCTTACAAATCTAATGTGCGTGTGTGTGTGTGTGTGTCTATATATATATATATATATATATATATATATTCTTGCGTATTAAAAAGATGCACCCGAAATCATTTGGTGGTTCAATGTTATGGCAGATCTCAGTATAGAAATTGAACAATTATGTGCACACTAATATAATGTATGTAAAATATGTATGTTATGTGTTGACATGTTAATGGATGAATCCAAAGTCGTATTGTGGTTAATCGTCAATGCTATGGTAAATTTGAGTATAGAAATTGAAGTTGAATAATGAGGGATTTTGAGTTTGAGGTAGGCAAAAGTGAAATATCAATTACGAGTTAAGTAATTGATAAAAGTATGTTAACTGATGAGAAGGTAAGGGTGTTTTCCCTGGACTTTGAGATTTTTAGGTACTGTTGGGTTTGAACTGTTTGAAATTATTGTGGATTAATTTGTTTAAAAATATTGTTAATTATCTATGACAAATCTATGAAAAATTTATATAGCCTTTCTTTGGGTTTCAATTTTGTTGTGAAAAAGTTCATTTTCAAAGTCAAATATTAATTTAATCTTACATTTCATATGGACTCTCTAGATAGTAACTTTGTAGATATTAAACTTCACAGTGCCAAACAGGAGTTTCCTTGAAGTTTTAAAATTGACAATCAGTGTCACAAATTATGCCATAAAAAGAAATCCTAATACAAACTGGGCATTTGGTTGAGGTATTTTTGCCTGAGTATTGACTATTGAATGATAATGGGCTTGTTACTGTTGGTTTTCTTGCTAGTGTAGAATTGACTGATTTTGCTTAACTATAATTAGAATTTTGGCTGATGAAAACTGAGGTATATTTGCTCAAGTATTGACTATTGAATGGTAATGGTCTAGTTACTGTTGGCTTTCTTGCTAGTTCAGAGTTGACTGATTTGGCTAAGCTATAATAAGAAATTTGCACAAGTATTGACTATTGAATGGTATTGGGCTTGTTGCTGTTGGTTTTCATGCTAGTTCAGAGTCGGCTGATTTTTCTTAGCTATAATAAGAAATTTGAGTGATGAAAACTGAGGTATTTTTGCACGAGTATTGACTATTGAATGGTAATGGGCTTGTTACTGTTGATTTTCTTGCTAGCTCAGAGACGGCTGATTTTACTTTGCTATAATTAGAAATTTGGGTGATAAAAACTAGGGAAGTTCCCTTCTGCAAAATGTTTGTTAACGTATAGAACTATATGCTGCATTTATGTGATAATAAATTGAATTTCAAACTGTCAAAAGTAGCTAACAGGTCTAGTGGGTGGTTCCCTATCAGTATGGATTTCTTAATTGTTGCCTGAAATTCTTTGCAAAAACAAAGTTGTGAAGACATCTTGAAATGCAGGCCGTGGAACAAAACATATTACTGGTATTCGTTTTGGAGATGAAATGTGGACAATGGGGTTTTCACATATGAAATTATGACAAAACTATATCACTAAAAAATGTTAATTGTAAATCATGCATTTTATTATTGCTATTGGTTATTGAACTGAGTTTTGGATTGAAGAGAGACTAAGGTTTAAGGTTTTGCTGCAAGGGCAGTAACTGCCAATATTGGTCCCTGATGAGTCATCTGTTTGGACATGTTGAAAATGTATGAGGGCTTTGGAGGTCTAGATGATAAAACTGTTTTCTGCAAGCCACAGTAGAGATATATAGGTCCACAAGTTTAGCATTTTTCAATGACTTTTCTAGGCAAATTGAAATGAAAGGAACCTTATTTAGATTTCTATGTGACATTCCAATATAGTTTGTTAATTAGCTTTCATTTTTTTCTTTCATTTGTGAGATTAAACTATTAAGGAATGGTTTTGAGACTGAGGAGAAGAGGTAGTTTGTGGTAAGGTTTGGACGAGGGAATGGTAGGATTAGTGTGGCAGATCTGAAGGTGGATAGTGGGGTTGGAATAGACAAAAGTGGGATGCCTTATGTGAGTATAAAAAGTGTTGGCTGATTGGTTGGAGGGACATGTGCAGAGAGGTTTGCAAGGCTAGGAGGTTTGAGGACGGGCTGGATGGTTGGATTGCTGGTGAGGCAAGTGGGGCTGGATTTTCTGTTAAGGGGAGCAGTACCCTTCCCCCTCCCCCCAACACACCCACAGAGATACCTTCCCCAAACTCTGTGTTTCCTTGTTTATTTATCTTGGAAAGATGTAGATTTGTATTTCAATGGTCAGGTCTTGAATTGTCAATGAATTGGATAGAAACTGCCCAATCTTATCTCTTCACTTTGCTGTATAATAATACGTATGTCTTTTGCAGATATAAACAATTCTGTAACAAGTTTCAATAAACAGGTATCCTTCTTTGGCATGTAAACTTGCACATGGACTGTAGTTTTGGATGTCTTTCTAACGTCATAGTAAATACAGGACCTAAATTGGAAGGAGAGGCTGGCCTTAGAACACGTCAAATCCTTATTTTCCAAAGAGGCAAGTTTTTCAACTGGATGACACATTTATAATGTTAAAAAAATTCTACTTGCATTTAGCTTTTCAGAATCTTGTAGGTAATGGATGTCATTAAGGCAAACATGGATGATTTAGGGCCTCTGAGTCTTGAGTCTTTCAGAAAGAATAATTTGTCCGCGTCATGGAAACTTGTTGGCCCACAAACTGTTGCTGATACTAATGTGGTTTCAGCTAAGGTCGAGATGACTATCAGAATGTGGCTTACTTCATGCTTATGCATTCTATTTCTTCTAGGACGATTCTAAATTTGTTTTTTTTTTTTTTTAAAGTTAACTGAAGAAGCTGCAAATGACAAACAAGAAACCTCTAAAGGCAAGCAGGGAGATATTTTCGATGGTAACCATTCTTGTAAAAACTGTGTTGATTTGTAAGTTTTCAGTTAAATAGATGATTTTATTGACCATTTCATATTTCCCTGTGCAGGGGATCATTCTAGTTTTTCTGAGACGCCTGCCTCACTGGCCAGAAGGGTGAGCATGCTGATTGAATTTAAGTTTATTTAATGCTGTCAATGATAATTTACCAGTGTGATTGAACATTTTATTGATGAGGATATGGCTACTGCTTTTTTAGCAACAGAGAAATTAAAGCAACATTCTTAACTTGCATTTTCTGTTTACAAATTGTCATGTTTTAATTCATCTCCTGGACTTTTGAGCTTCATTTTAATCTATTTAACTACACTGCAGCGCTTGAGAGAAAAAAGGCATGAAATACGTGCTGCTGACTTGGCAAAGCTAGATGATGAAGTAACTGTGAAGCTTGAAAATGCATCCATTGAGCGTTCTAAGTCAGTTGACTCTGCAGTCCTGGGTAAGTACAGTATATGGAGGAAAGAAAATGAGAATGAAAATCCCGATTCAACTGTTCGCTTGATGCGAGATCAAATGATAATGGCAAGGGTGTATATAAGCCTTTCTAGGATTAAACACAAGACTGACTTGGCCAATGAGCTGCAGAACCAGCTCAAAGAAAGTCAGCGTGCTTTGGGCGAGGCAACTGCAGATTCTGATTTACATACGAGGTATTGGATAATGGTGATTTTATATGTGCGCAAGAGCATCTCCAAAAAACTCTATTTTTAAAGAACATATTTTGCAATGTAGAGAGCATCTATAAATTTAGAAAATAAAAAATTTTATGTACTCCAATAGGCTCTTTATCTTTAACACTTAATTTGCGACTCCCAAAAAAATATTTATTATTTTTCCCTATCTTTTATTTTCACTAGTTTCCCTTCAAACTATTATATAATTTTCAGTCCATTGAAAATTGAAATACTTTGAATGCATTTATTTATAAAAAGTGGGTTGACTCTCCAATTTGGTGAGCCAAATTCACTCTCTATTATAAAATTTTAATTTAAAGAGTCTCTTGAAACATAATTTTAAGTGTTGACTCCTTAAAATAGAGAACATTTTATGTTTAAATAGCCTCTTGGAGATACTTTAATCACCTAATTCCAACTTGTTTTATTAGTTGATTATTTCACACATGTATATGCAAATGTATGACAGTGCACCTGAGAAAATTAAAGCTATGGGACAAATTTTATCAAAAGCTAGAGAGCAATTGTACGACTGCAAGCTAGTCACTGGGAAGTTAAGAGCCATGCTACAATTGGCAGATGAGCAAGTGCGGAGTCTGAAAAAGCAGAGCACATTCCTCAGCCAGCTAGCTGCAAAGACAATTCCAAATGGACTTCACTGTTTATCCATGCGCTTAACAATAGACTACTACCTGCTTCCACCAGAAAAAAGGAAGTTCCCTCAAAGTGAGAATCTGAAAAATCCAAATCTTTACCATTATGCCCTCTTCTCTGACAATGTTCTCGCAGCTTCAGTTGTTGTCAACTCAACCATCATGAATGCTAAGGTCAGGAATTCAAGCTATCTTTGATATCTGAGAAATATGTCTTTATATATTATATCATGCTCTTAATTGAAATAGTAACAGTGACATTTTCAAGCAAATATTTTATCTGCCTTGTTTTATCACATGTTATAGGTCCATTTTTCTGGTGGTGGCTTGAAAACATCGCAAATGTTTGTTTTTTATGGGTCATGATAAGTGAAGTGAAGCTTGTGATATGTTTTCACAGTCTAATGAAAGGTGGAAGAATTTTGGAACTAAGCAAAAAAAATGTGATGGAGATTCTCTTATTGCATCCTGCATCACAATGTTTTTGGAAGACATGAATGTATTGATTTACACGCAATTTGCATACAAGACAAGATCTTTGTTGGCAAGACTTGAATAGTCATGCCTGAAAAGCTGTCTTAGGATGCCAAGTACACAGAAACTTCGGCTTTGGGGATCAAAATATATGAAGTAATACTATTTTGGACTTTGGGTTAGCTAATGATACAGTGTTGGCAAATATGTGCTTCAAAAAGAGACTTGCCAAATTTCTTTTCGAAGTACGCAAGAATTTGGTCAAATGTATTTCATCCTCTCTAGGACGATGGATACTGGGAAGGTCTATGTGCAATGATTGTAAGGTAATTAAGGTAAGTCTTGGTAAGATTAGAAATAGAAAAGAAGTGATAAGAGGTTTGAGTCTGCACTACAAAATGGTGGAACGTGTAGGGTGAAATAGTAGTGAAATTCAAGGATAGAGTTTGGAAGGGAGTAAAATGGGATGTAGATGAATATAGTAACATGACATGGAATAGAATGAGGTAAGTAGCACTATCTGAACCAAGACAAGCAGATAATAAGATAGTCTAAGGTTACTGACCTAATAAAGGATCATGGTGATGGATAAGAAGCTTCATATGGCAGATAAGTTAAAAAGAATGCTATAGAAATTACCAAAATCTATAAATGGGGAGGATTTTGAAAGTACAAGCTAAATGGAAAGCAAAAAGGGTAATTAAGGAGTCACGTGGAAGCATGTGGAAAACTATATAGTTATCTGGGACCAAGATCCGGAAAACAAGGTATATACGAGATATTTCAGCGATGGGAGAATGCAATTAGAAAACTGAACTAAGCTTGTTGTATTAAAGATGAAAAGCAAGAGTTTGTGTTTAAAATTATTAGATTATAGGAAGACAGGAATTACTTTGACAAATTATTTAATAGCAGGGATGTTGCTAAGTTGTCTTACTCCACAATAGATAGCAGTGTTGACTATTTTAGAAGACTTGAAGTCTTGGGAAGGAGGGAGGTTATGAAGAGGATGAAGATTAGAGAAACAATTGATCCACATGGAATTCCTATTGAAATATGGAAGTGTCTAGGTGAGCTGACTATTTTATTGTTGGCAGATAATTCTATTAGTTCTTAAAGAGTAAAGATGCCAAATGAAGACTGTCAAAGTATCTATCTGTCAGATCAATAAGATATTAAATTTTTTTCAAATTATACAGGTATTAAGCTCTTGAATATACTATGAAATTATGGGCATTGATGTTTGATCATAGTATTAATCTGTAATAAAAAGATACCTGAGAACCAGTTGTGTTTTTACTAGGAAGACTTATTATGGTGTAACATTTACGTACTAAGGAGATTCATGGGAAGGCATGTAGAAAAGAGATATTTGGGTATAGTAATTGATTTGAAAAATAGGTTTATGCATTGGTGCCAACAGGAGTCATCTGGTGGGTATTAAAAGGAATATCTACTAGATGTGACACTGAGGATATTTATGATGGAGAAGTTAAAAGTGTGGCATGTAGGAGTAGCAGTAGAAAATTTCCCATCAATGTAGGCTCATATAGGTTTTGGATTGGTAGAAGTCAAATTGTCATTTAAAATGAAAAAATCAGAAATGATGATGTTAAGAAGATACACATGTAATAGATAAGATATGTGAGTATAAGTTGACAAGATGATGTCCCTGAATGAAGGTAAATTTCTTGCAATCCCAGTAAAACAGGTTAGAAGATATAGAAGTATCCCAAACTTATCATGACCTGATGTGCTTGTTAGGATTGAAACAGTGATATCATGTACCTGACTCTAATTTTAATGGGAATGGCGGGCTAGTGTATTGTTGTATAAATGCATGGTTGTTGGAATAGCTCTTTCAATGTTAATATGGTCAGACACATTAAACTCAATTTCTTTCTGCGGAACCACTGATTCATGTACTCATCATTGAAATAACTTAGATAACTGAATATGATACTTTTTTGAATTGCAGGAACCCGGGAAACATGTTTTTCATCTTGTTACTGATAAGCTGAATTTTGGAGCAATGAATATGTGGTTTCTGTTAAACCCACCTGGAAAAGCAACCATCCATGTTGAAAATGTTGATGAATTTAAGTGGCTTAATTCATCCTACTGTCCTGTTTTACGTCAGTTGGAGTCAGCTGCTATGAAGGAGTACTATTTCAAGGCAGCTCATCCCACCACGCTTTCTGCTGGTTCTTCTAACCTCAAGTACAGGAACCCAAAGTATCTTTCAATGCTCAACCACCTCAGGTTTTACCTCCCACAAGTTTATCCCAAGTTGGATAAAATCCTTTTTCTTGATGATGACATCGTTGTTCAGAAAGACTTGACTGGATTGTGGAAAGTGGATCTCAATGGAAAAGTTAATGGAGCAGTTGAAACCTGTGGTGAGAGCTTTCATCGTTTCGACAAATACCTGAACTTTTCGAATCCTCACATTGCTAAAAGCTTTGATCCAAATGCTTGTGGGTGGGCTTATGGAATGAACATATTTGATCTCAAGGAGTGGAAAAAGAAAGATATAACTGGAATATACCACAAATGGCAAAACATGGTAAGCTTTCTTGCAAATTTTGCTTTTTCATTTATATCATTTGATGCATAAACTTATTGCTTGAGAATTACCCCATGTTTGACCCCCCATTTTTGTGGACAATGTATTTTGGAATAATGATTTTTGGAGAACGTGTGGTCAAAAAATAAGGAAAATTTTGGGTTTACGTGTAAAATTATTTAATGGGAGAGAGTGGATGAAAATGAGTTTTGCAAAAATGAGTTCTAGAAAAATGGAGGCCAAACATAGGCTTAATAACATTCAACTTCTGGGTGGGAGATGTTGACCAGTTTGCTTTAGATTACACAAGGTTACTAACAAGTGGCTTGCTTTTAGAATATCAATGCTATTATTATTTTGACTTTGTTCATATTTTGACTCTCGTGATGCTAACTTTCTGGTGTCTTGGTCCTTTCTGAGTTCCTTTCTTTGTTTTCGTCTCTCTTTTCTGTTGTTTGTACTAGAATGAAGACAGGGTTCTATGGAAGCTCGGGACACTGCCACCGGGGTTGATGACTTTCTATGGGCTTACACATCCACTTGAAAAGTCATGGCATGTGCTCGGTTTGGGTTACAATCCAAGTGTTGATCGGTCCGAAATTGACAATGCAGCTGTTGTACATTATAATGGGAACATGAAACCCTGGCTAGAGTTGGCAATGATGAAGTATAGGCCATATTGGACCAAGTATATAAAGTTTGACCATCCATATATACAGAGCTGCAAACTCGGGGAATAGCTGAATGATGAAATTAAGGTAGCGCCATGCTAATTCTTAGTTGGACAACGGAAAGGTGACTGACCATTTAACTTGACTGTCTGAATGAGGCAATTTACTCATCAAATGCAAGCCACGTTGTCCATTTCCTGCTTTGTCAATTCTTTTTTTCCAATTCAATTTTATTCATTAAATCGTTATTTCATGAACTTTTCTATGATAGCTCATATATTCGTCTTTAGTCACTCCCTTAATGTTTGTGGAGCTCTGTTGTGTTCTTTGTATAGGTGAAAACATCGTGATTTTGAGGAATCAAGAATTCACTTTAGTGTATACTTTGAACGACTCAAGTTTTAGGTCAGAATTTGAATATACTTGTCATTTTCAACTAATTGTGCATTTGCCTTTTCGAGAAAAAAGGGTATTCATTGTCAAATTTGCCGTTTTATGTTCTATCAGTTTAAACTGCATATTATATGTGCCATGTAAAATTCCTCTACGAGCAATTGAGCCTTGCCAACCATATTTGCTAGAGATACAAAATACACACGATTTATTTGTGTTACATGTCACTTGCCTAGGCATATACGAGAACTTAGGATATGGGAGTGTATGCGATGTGGCAAAACTCTCTGCATCTTTATGGGTTTCTCAACTGGAAATGTATTGTATTCTTGCATGTGTATTTATTTACAAGAAACTTTTCTTAGCGTTGAAACTATCTTGCCCTTATCCAGAGAGAAACTTTTGATATATACGTCGAGGTTCAATGACTCTTTAATAATTTTTTTTTCTTATTTTTTATGGGGGGAAAAAAAAAAGGAAATGAAACTGGAATGTCAGTCAAATTTTGACAAGGTCGNAAAAAAAAAAAAAAAGAAATCATATCAAAGGTACCAATAAACATCTCTTTGAGAACAACCATATCAAATTCACTCTTCAAATTGTACACAAAACATGATTTTTCATCAAAAAAGTCGGTTTTGTGGGCTATAGAGGGACGATGTGTATTGTATTGTGAAATATAGCTATTGTTCAAGTAATTTCTAGTTTTAAAATAAATTAGAAGTTATGGTTCTTGGAAGAGTGCTTAAATGGTAGGATTATTTAAGTCTACACACCAAGAAGGAAGAATTATCAAGGAAAGTTAACACGTGAATACAAATTCCAATCTTGGCCTGTTTCTCTCATCAACTATGTTACAACTAATTTAATAAATTTTAGATGAATAGTGCATTAATACAAATTCAATTAAAAATTGATTCCGGGCCAGCCAAACCCATCCATAGCGTCCAATGGGCTGATTAAAAATTCCAGGTTGTGCACCAATATCCCAGATGGGCCGTAAAACACACGAGAATTGGGCTTGTGTGTTGGATAATGTAGTTCCCTAGGGATGTTAATGGATGCGAGCCGCTCTCCAACTCACTCCAAAAGCGAATCATGAAACTAGCTGAGCCTAGGTTTTCACTCGGCTGGCTCATAAGAGGGTTCATTGGCTCGCCTCGCCATCAAAATCACTCAAGCAGCCGCAACTGCTACCTTAGTACAATTTCAAAAAAAATTGATTTTTTTCCCTACTTTTCCTTTTTTCTATTCCAATTTTTCTCAATTTTCCAGTATAAATAGTTTGTTTAGTTTCGAATTTTCATACCGCTTCAAATTTCATCATTCTCAATATTCTGAAATCTCTCAATAACTTCAAAATATTTGTTCTCGTGTTCATAATCCGTTCGTTAGTCGCCTTGTACCACTTAAATAACGATGCAACCATCCGGCAAGGTGAAGGATGGATTGGTGTGGGGGCAGTGATGGATGCATGGGCTAAGCGGATTGTGGGGACCTTCTTAATAGAGGTGACGAAACTCGTAGCACTGCATGGAGATCTACTTCTAGCATATCAGATGTCCCTCCACACTTTACTCGTCAGATATGATTCTCTAGGGGTGGTCCAAAGTTTGTAGAATGTTAGTAGTCTTGTGTCCAATTCACATGTTCTTCTTACCTTATATAGGTTGTAGTTCTTGTCGCGATATTCCTAGAAATGGGAATAAGGTGGTTCATGAACCCGCTCCGCTGTATTAATGATATAATTCATTGGTTTTATTGTATGTCGTGATTTATTTCTCTGGCGTTTCACTTCGATTTACCGTATTGGCAAAGTTTCATTAGGTCTTCAAATTAAAAATGTTCATAATCAAATAACGATTCCTTGAATATATTTTTGGAAGACCCGACGAAAGAACAAGTTGCCTTGGTAAAATGCAAGAATAGTTAAGGTTGCTCTTCCCCAACTATGCAGGTACTATGCCTTGGGGCCTTCTATTCAACTTATTATCTTGAAGTTAATAGCTACATTTATTTAGTAGCTTTTTTTCTTGATGATAATTTGACTTTAAAAATAGAATATTTCTCTTAAACGCGTAGTATTGAATGAAATAATAATCACGTCAATTATGACACACAATTTACATTAATACAATATATTAATAAAATATTTTGCGTCTCATATTTTTCGTTGACAAATAATAATAAAGATGAGTAAAGAGTACCGTTCCCACGAGAATTTAAATTTTAGCTTAATTTTGATAAATTTGAGCTTAAAATGAACACACACAATACATGATAGATCTTAGATAACTATGATTCTAACTAAATTATAACTACACCTTTTATCTAATGTGCAAATGAAAGTTTGGAGAAAAGAAATCAATTAAAACAAGATTCCTAGGAATCCGGACTCCCTTGTGAGTATCCATTTTAGCTCTCAAATTCTCACTTTTAATCCAATATATTCTTAAATTGACACTCAATAATCCTGAATTATATAATAATCTTTTCCGAGTAAAGTTAATTTTATTTTCACATTCCTCTCCTAAATTTAAATATAAGAAAATGCATTCAACAACAAGATTATTTTATTAGATTGCACAAAGCATATACAATTATTCCTAATGTCTATAGAACTTATGTTGGTCACCAATCATGAGCTACACCTACTTTAAACCTCCTGCAAACAAAAAGAGTCACAAGCTCATTTTAAAGTTGATCATTTATTCAAATGGTAATTAAAATTTTGACACCAATCAATCTAACACAAATTCAAAACTTAAGGAATAACCTTTAAATTATAACTTCAACTAAAAGTTTACGTCATCCTATGCACAAGATATTTGGCCTATCATGTTCGTATAAGAAAAGTACACAATAAATTTATAATTCGTCGCCTAGAATATTGAATTGCAAGAAGAAGCTTGAAGACAATTTTTCGCTCCCTTTAATGTCTACAATGGAGTGCCCAAGAAATCCCAACTCTATTGCTTGAAATCCCAAATTTCGAACCAAGAATCTTGAAAAGTGTATTTTTTATTTTTTTTTGTATGTTTTTCACCCCAAATCTTTCTTCTACATGTTGCAAGATGAAGAATAATAACTCCAGCCTCCTAAATTAGGTAAAAAAATCGAAGACAAATCACATCCCATGTAGAGGTTGATTTGGAAAAGATTTCTGTCTTGAACTACCATGTGATCACATGGTATTCTTCATTGCAATCACAAGGTTATGTTATAGCATTTGATGGTGAAATTTTCACCACCCTCGCCATCGATTAAGTGGACACTTTGCAATTGTAAGGTTACCCTTTTTTATTCCAGTTCAAATTGGTCCTTGAGTTTCCCTATTGATTAAGTTCAAGTCCCATCCAATTTGCAATGAGGGTCCTTCATCTTTCATTCTCTACATCTTGTTTCCTATATTCCATAATTTGTTTTGTTTTACTCCTTTTCATCTGATTTTCGCTCTATTTCTTCATAAGTCATCCAACACGAGTCTCTTCTAAAGCAATTGATATACAACCAAAATTAAGTATAAATTAAGCCCCTGATTGATTGATGGCCATCATAAAGAGAAATTAAGGCAAATGATTATTTGAATAGTAATTTTTTCAAAACGTGTGGTTAAAAAGTAGGAAAAAATTTGAATTTACGTACATAACATTTTATTAGCTGAATGTATGGTTAAAAATAAATATAAGAAATAAAAAGTCTAATTTAAAGAGAGTCAACATGAGCTAAATACTACACCTTATTTTTAATATATGTACTTTACATAATCCAATATAATATACAACATAACCGTTATTCCCCTTATTTTAAAGGATCTCATATTATCATTCCAAATTGATGAGCATATGTTACTCAATTTTTAAAAGTAATGAATATACCAAAGGGAAAGGGGCATCGCCATAACACTGCCATTGGCGTCACAGAGCTTCCTTCGACCTTATTATTCAGGCTCATAGTCAAGATTCTTGCCAGTTTCATCTTCAATTCCTTCATTCTCTTTTTCTCCTTTGCTACTTCCTTTTCTTCTTCTTTTTTTTTATTTTCCTTTTTTTTTTTTTTTTCTTTTTCTATTCTCCGGCTTACATTCACATTTTCAACTACCTCAGATTTATCTGTCAGGCATTGATAAGTGTGCCAATCAAGCTTCTAAACTTCTTTAATTATTTCTAAATAAAGTATCTTAATTGTAAGTAAACTCCCGACTTGGATATAATGATCGCGAAGAAAGATGATTTTAAGCTTAATTGGAGTTGATTTGCAGCAAATAAAGATTATCCAAACTGCATGTGATCAATAATAAGCATTAATAGAGCAATAATAAGTTTTTGGAGTTAAATACAATATTTGGAGAGTTTCGGGACTTAATTGTGAACTTTCAAAACTTGAAACGGGATCAGTAATGAGGATCGAAGTATAAAGATTTAAATATGAAGGACCCAAGATTCTAATAGGAAGTGACTCAAGTTGAACAATAGGATATATCCAAGGACTAAGTTGAATGGAGATCAAAATAGAGGCCTTTCTATAGCAAGCAAGGTAGAATTTTCACCAGCAATGGCCAAACTTTAACCATGCAATCGCAGGTGTTAATACCATGCAATCGCAACGCTTTTCGTTCCTGAAAAGATTTTGTTTCCTAGTTTGTTTCAATTTCTACTTGAAAAGCAATTGAGACATAAGTTTTAACCTAATTCTTGGAGCTATAAACGCATACTTTCATATACCATTCAAGGGGGAGAAGCGCTTGATACAAAATATAATATCCCTACACAAATTTCGTACATCTTTGCTTGGATTTTGAAGGAGAAGAAGGATATTCAAAAAGATTATTTAAAAAACCGTTGAAAAGATAAAAGACTCGAGAATTTTCCATCTACTTTTTGCACTTTAATTTCGGATGATATTGTATCGAACTAGTGTGTATTATTGTAATCACATGGAGCTTGTCTAAGAACCGATGCTAGGATAATGATGAACTTTATATTATAAAGGTTTGATATTAAATTTCAGATTTAGACTCTAGATATTTGTTTGATTTTGAACGATTGTTAAAATTTTGATGTTTTGAATTACTTTGCTAATAATTGGTTAGATTTATGATTTCTATTTCATTCAAAAGAAGTAATAAAAATTATAGTACGTGGTAACAGTCATTATAAAATTCGATAGAGAATAGAGATATATCATTACGTTTGAGTCTCATTCTTTAAAAAACATATTCTTTTAAAAATTCATTTTCAAAAATATATTCTCCAATAAAATAATTTTACACGTAAAATTAAAATTTTTTCATACTTTTTGACTACGAATTCTCCAAAAACTCACTATTATACAATCTATTTTTTTTCTTTCCAAAAAACGAGGCTTCAAAAAACTCGTAGTATGGTCATATGTGAGAATATTTTTTATATTATTCGTGAGGACTTATTAAATAAAATATGAACATTGATGGTCAATTCCGAATAATTATTGTCAAATTATGGGATTGATATTAAAATGAAAAATATAGGGGAATTTGAAGTGCCAGCGATTTTCATTAATTTAGTTTCATAAACTTAGATTAGTTATAGTTTTAATTAGCAATTATAAACTCTTCCAAATTTGATATTCCATTAAAATTAGTATTAATTGGAAGATTATTAAATACTTGCTCTTTGTATGAATGGCACTCTAGTCACTCTTTATTACTTGGCTACGATTCCATACACCTGTGGGATTTTAGCGGAACAAGCATCCTCCTCACCTGTAATAGATGAAATGCAACTATTGGCTGGTGTTCGAATGAAACTTCGAATCACAACTTCCAATTGTCGGTGATATTATGGAACTTAGAAAAATCATCTGAAGTAAATTTAGACCTAGTGAAAATTAATTTGTTGCAGCATTTTTATATACTAGATGGAGTTGAACGTGCATTGCACACTATTCTGAAATACTTTATAATAAGTGCTGTAAAAGTAATATTTGATATCAATTTGTGATGATTTGATGAATCTCAAACGAACTAAATAAAATAAAATTTATGATAGAAATTTAAGAGAAAAAAATCGTACTCTCAAAACTTAACTTCTATAATTCAATTTTTTTGTAACGATTAAATATTACAAATGAGCAATCTTTTTTATACTACATTTGGTACATAAGGTTAATTGCTAATAATGAATTTAACACATATTAAATTTTCTAGATACATAAATATAAATAAATTCATCTATAATAACTCTAAATTCATGTAGATCAAAATTCATCAAATCATGATTAATTAAGTCTAGATTAATACGAATGTTAATTAGTTGAGAATTGATAACATAAAATTCATACATAACAAGGATTTTGTGGCATTTACAACACATTAAAAAACGAAAAGTAAAGTATTATTGAATAATTGAATTGTAATTGAGTTAAAATCATCTAAGAAATTATTCAAACTTGATGTGATATTAAGTATGTTATATGTTAGAAAAACACGGGTAGCGGGTCGCCCATGTGGGATGACCCGACCCACAAGTTATTAAAAGGGTTGGAGGGAGTTTGAACTTGAAATCCAAACATACAACTCTCAAACCACCCTTAACTCCCTATAACCTCCAATGATTATACATTGAAAATAAAGAGGGAAAAAGATTGTATGAAAAATGAAGAGAAAATTCGTATGGAAATTTACACCAAAATTGGAAAGTCCTTACAACCATATTTTGGACATGAAATCTCACAAAAATTGACACTTAGATTGTGGATAATAATCTACTTCCATTGTGATCGGGATTAGGACCATTGGAGAACATGAAAATGAAGATTTTGGAGTTTTGGAATATAAGGTGATTCAACCATTCAAAAGATCTTGGAATTCATCGTTTCAAATAAGTATCTTGACCTGAAATTCATGTTAAAGAATGCT
>CAIGRP010096823.1:0-19924 GCA_903798385.1 Fraxinus cuspidata
ATGGTATCTCCTACTACAGGTATGGGGAGTCCAACTCAATATACATTCTTCCCTATTTCATAAATGATGAGAGCAATATGCTACTAATAACTTAAACAATACATTGATACTAATCCATAACTAAACAATATATTGACATGATTAAATCACAATATTAGACAAAGAAACTGCACAAGACAAACTATCTTATCAAACAAATCGCACATGTTCTATCGTAAAAAAGGTCGACATAGTTATGAGACAGGCCACGATGTCAAGAATTTGTTGCAAATCCTTTCCAAAGATGAGATAGTGCATAGCCTACGTGATATTAGATTTGAACAACAAAATTGGTCGTACGTGAAGGTGGCTGGTTATGACTATTTATTTTAGTCAAAAGTGTACGATTCAAAACATGTAAATTGTCTCAATGAACTGCATGGAAATTATATCGAACCCGCTCAAGAGCAAATTCTTTTTAATTTTTTTATTTTATTTTGTCTAAATTAAGTGAATTTGGTAAGAGAAATATATTTGCCTTATTGGACACCATTTCAACGTAAAATTTGAACATTCGTAAGTCTAATTAGTGTCCGTATATGTAAATAAATATGTATCAAAATAATGTATAGAATTAAAATAATTGAGACATTGGCCAATTTTCTTATGTCCACATTTAACGATTTTGTTGGTTAAAATTAATTATTCGGTATAAGAATCTAAATCAATGAAATTTTGCCGGCATTCTTAAAATCAACATATTTTTAAATTTATTTCTTGTTCGCATCAATTTAGCTACGTCGCTAATTAAATAAAAACTAAAGATAAGTTGACCAGAAATGAGATTCTTGTCAAGCTAGTCGATGAATCTTGAATGATGATTATGTTGATTGTCGTAGTTTAGATAAAGATACGTTTAGCGGATGCACAATCAAAGCTTAACAATAACCAATAATTGTTGCAATTTTGTTGGTAAATTCAATAATTTAAATGTTATCCAGAAGGAAAATGAAAATCAAGACTCAATTAGATAAGTTTCACATGAATTATTGGCTGTCCGATGCTTCCTTCAAGGTGTATCCTCATCTGCTTCTCAAAGATATGATTCCCTTGTTCTCGCTTCATCGCTCAGTTGACTGAACTCGTTTCTCCTAATCGCTCGATTAATAAATAATAAATTGTATTCACCTTATTTCATGACACGCGTACTCAACCTTGATTTTTAGAATTGTTCCTTACACCCTTTGTAATAAAGAGTATTTCTCAAGAATATAATTTAAATAATTAAATTTCTTCACTTTGCCCTTTGAGTTTTTTATTAAATGAGGTAGTGACTCATGACATCACACGAGACAAAATTCTTGTGTCACTATATATTTTTTAAAAAACAATCTTGCTACATGTGCACCTCCTTCTATACCTTATCTTATCGAATTTACACTTGACAGAATCTCACACCATCTTTTACATCTCACACATTTGATCCAACCAAAATAAAACTGTCACATCATCCATCGTCAACCAAGTGGTAAAGGGAGATGTACAAATAACTTTATCCTTTTAAAAATTATTGTGATCCTATATACAAGTATGCGTGCCGTAGACAAAATTTGGTTCACGGAGAGTTGGTATTTTCATGAAAATGTTGGTACGTACTTGTCTTTATTAGGGAGTGCAATGAACTTGATCAATTTGGTTGCATTATAATATGATCAAATAAAGGGCTAAACCAGTGGATCATAATTAAAGAAACATCTATTTATTTTAAGTCAATTTTATCAAGTTTTTCATATGTAAATTCTTTATTTATCAATTTCTTTTTCTCCATACTTTACTTACTTTTTAATCTGGATAACGTTATCCTTGTTTTGAGTAAAACAATGTCTAGACGCAATGCATTTTTTATGGAATGATAATGCCTTTAAACCCTACTTTTCTTCTTGCAACTATCTTTTCCTTTATAGAATTATATTCCTGTTTATACTTTTCTACTTTTGATTTTCGTGTATTCTAATTGATAGAAAATTTTGAATTTACCTTAAAAACAAGATTAATATTCAAGTTCTACATATAGGCTTACTTAACATTGTAATAGAATATATATTTATGAACTTACAAATTAAGCTTTAGATAAACAACATAGATTTCGATCAGGGCAGCTGCATTGATATAACTTACCTTGAAAATGACTAGGTAATTATGTGCATTTATGTATTTATAAAATTTACAACTTAAGCTTTAATCGAACGATGTAAAAATCGACTAAGATATTTGTTAGATATGACTTACATACCTTGATATGTATTTTTTTTCCTTCGCGAGCTTCTTTGTGGTGTTTAAAATAAAGAGACATATAGTAAAATGTCACTATGGGGGTTATTGAGATAGGTTCAATGGTTTTGGTCATTTTCAAGGGAGTTAGTATGTCATTCTATAAGCATCACTTCACAGAATTTATGGACAAAATTTTGCTTCAAAAAGCTAATAAATGCAAAGAATGAAAGTTCTTCATGTTTGCTAATTTCAAGTGTAATGGCAGCATAATCTTTCTTAACTTGCAGATACAGGCTGAATTAATTTCATCAAGGTTATATATATGTATAATTTATAACATATTAAATATCACATTAAATGATAATCATTTTTTTGGACGATTTAAACCTTACGGCAATTCAATTATCTTCAATATTTATTATAGATTAATTTATCTATATTCATGTGTATGAATGGACGTTTAAATTCATATATTAGCAATTAATTCTTATATACTAAATGTAGTATAAAAATGTGAATTATAGCAATTAAGTTTTGAGGGTACAATTTTTTTCTTAAATATCTATCATAAGTTTTATTTTCTTTAGTTTGTTTGATACTCATCAAATTCTCCAATAAATTGATATCAAATATTACATTTACAATACTTATAAAATATTTTATAATAACATGCAATGTACGTTCAACTCTGTCCATAAAAAGGGTAATCCTAACCTTCAAAGTAAATGTTTCTCTCTCTCTCTCTCTCTCTATTTTTTTTTTTTTTTTNCCCACCTCTTTTTTCTTTCGAATCTGACGTGGTTTTCAAATTATGGATCGAAATGTCTAATGACCGTGAATTTAGCCTTTGTTTCATTCTCATTATTTTCAAAATATATTTTTCTATCTTATTTTCAACTACACATTTTTTAATAAAATAATATTACGCACAAATTCAAAAATTTACCATTTTTTTAACCATACATTCTCCGTCAATCATTATTCAAATGTGCATTCTTTTCAAAATAATGGGGCTCAAAATTGCATTCTTTTCAGTCTTAAAATTTGAAATGAAAAACTTTTGACACAAAATAAAATTTATAAATATCTATTTAGTTTATGAAATAAGAAGGAATGCCTCTATAATTGTTTAGTTATTGTCTCCTAAAATTAAAATATTTAACCATAGGCAACGATAGGGGTGGATCGGCTCGTCTCGTCTGGACCCAGTCGATGGACCTCTCAGACTTGGCACATCCAGGCTTGGTCCATGGGCCTTTTAGGCTTGTGTAGGGACAAATCGAGGGTCGAGCCAATCACAAAAAATGATGCATGAGCCAAGCGGCCCATTGACACCCCTAGGGACAATATATGCACAACGCTTTCACAAGACTTGGTCAGGAAAATTCGTGGAATAGCATTAATGAAGTTTGATGTGCATTGAATATGACTTGTGCATGCATGGTTGGTTCAACTGGGACGAATTGAAGGCTCCTATTATTTTCTTTGTTCCCACTTGGGGTGGTTTTGATTCCAAAAAGCTATATACATATTTAAGGTTCAACGAATCTAATTCGAACAATAATGCTTCTTAAATTTCAATACAGAAATTGAATAAAATGACCAAATTAAAATTATTATTTTATAAATGTAGATATTGACATCTAAATTTGGTTGACTCAACTGTTATAAATGGATTAGTGTCACATCTCCATTCAACTATTCGTTAACTGAATACTAGGACACTGGCAAAGTCATTCTACCGACAGTTTACACTGTAGTGAGCAAATTATCTATTGGAATATTTGAGAGTGGGGGAATAAATGGACAGAGTTTTAGCACTGATTAAGAACGTACTGATAAAAAAATGTGCAGATAAAAATTTATGCTAGGAAATGGGTATGTCCTTAATCGGGTTAGAAATGGAAATGATTGACACTAGAGGAGTGTTTGGCACACGATACTTTTTTTTGTTTTTACTTATTCTCATTCATTATCCTATATAATTCTTTATAGTGTAATTAGCACATAACGTCTCCATTTTTCAATGTTATTATGGAGGAGTGTTTGGCACACGATACTTTTTTTGTTTTTACTTCTTCTCATTCATTATCCTATATAATTCTTTATAGTGTAATTAGCACATAACGTCTCCACATTTCAATGTTATTATGGAAAACGTTCTTACCTTACCTTACCTTTCATTTTTTTTATGGCATTTTCACCCTTATTTCCACCTTTCACTGCGCAAAATGTCATTTTCATCCATTTTATCAATGAAAAATTATGAAATAACAAATATATTCTCCCCTTTAAATAAAATAAATGGAAAAAGAAAAAATTAATTGCAATCATAGTCCCAATTTTTTCTTAAAAGCCCAAATGAGTTCCAAATAAATAAAAATTAGTAAATAATATCCCTACATTTCATTATTATTGCAAAAAACATCCCTACCTTTTATTTTTATTTTTTTGGCATTTTCACTATTAATTATACATTTAATTGCGCAAACCATCATTTATATCCATTTACATCCAATTTCTCAATAAAAAATTGTGAAATAACGAATATATCATCATATTTAAATAAAAAGCTAAAGAATTAATTGTAACTATAGTCCCAATTTTTTTTAAAGTGCAAACAAATCCCTAGTAAATTATTAAAAATTTTAATTCTTTCTTTAAAAAAATGCAAACGAGTCCCAATTAAATTTATTTAAAAATTAAAAAATCAAAAAAGTGCAAACGAGTGCCCAATAAATTATTAAAGAAATACAAATTAAAAATATTTTTTTTATTTAAATGTGAGGATATATTCATTGTTTCATAGTTCTTTATTGAAAAATTGGATGAAAATTGATGGAAATGATGGTTTGCACAATCAAATGTGTAATTAATGGTGAAAATATCAAAAAAATAAAAGGTGTGAATTTTTTCGCAATAACAGTGAAAGATATGGACATTATGTACTATTTACCATTTTAATAATTTATTTGTGACTTATTTGCGTTTTCTAAAAAAAAAATGGGACTTTGATGGCAATTAATATTTTTCTTTTTGTTTTATTTAAGAGAATAGTATATTCATCATTTTATAATTTTCAATTGAGAAAATAGGTGAAAAATAACATTTTGCATAATGAAATGTGAAAATGCCAAAAAATAAAAAATAGAAACGTTTTCCACATTAACAATGAAAGCCGGGGACGTCATGTGCTAATAACCCTTCTTTATATTAAACATTCCTTAAAAGACAAGAACAAGAAAATTTCTCTCTCCAAATGTAAAGTGAACCCTAAAATATTGTATCTATTGTTTTAAAATCAACCAAGGTATCAATTTGGAAAAGATAATGGATCAAAGTGTCTAATCGACCAAAAAAAAAAAGGATGAACTAGCAGGAACTAGTTCTTAACTTACTTTAAACAGTTTTCCATTTTTTTTGCATCGATGTGCTTTTCAATTACGACTGTAAGATTTTTCAGATCCACCAGTTGCTATATTTCGTCCCAATCGGCTCCAAACTCGTATTCCCAAGTGCACACTCAATGTCGGGTTTCAAAAAAACAATATGAAAACACTTCAAATCAAGAATAATGTACCTAACGGACAATATAAGTTTCTAGCCCTTTCATTACTTCTCAAAATAAAGTTTTAAGGCGAACTGGCTTTTTTCGAGTCAGTTGGCTAGTTCTTAACTTGTTTTAAACGTTTTGTATTTTTGTAGTTTTATGTATGACCAAATTGGTTTGCAAACCAGCTACTCGATTTGTTTTTCAAAATATAGGCGCATCTATTAAACAAATATTCAAAATTTATGTTAGGATATAGCAAACAATTCATCACCCTAACTAATAAGGGGGTAAGAATTCCAAATTTTGGAAATTATAGGAGGCATGAGAGGGGTAGGTAATCTACCCCAATCTACTATCTATAATATTATCTTATTAAAAGGCTGAAGTGTGAAATCAACTATTAAAACTTGTTTGAAAATCGGAACGTACCCTTAGTTTTGTCGTCGACATGTTAGAGCCATTATTAGACAAAGGCTCTGAACCTCGAAATAGTCTACCTTATCTAACAAATCGCGTATGTCTTATAGTCGAAAAGGTCTTGCATGGATATGGGCCGTAACCCTATGGCACAAGAGACAAGCCATGATGGAAAGAATTTGTCGCAGATCCTTTCCAAATATGGGCTACCTAATATTAGATTTGAAAAACTCAAAATTTGTGGTACATGTTGGTTGAGCAAACAACTGAAAACTCTCATATAAGCACAAGACTGAAATTTCAACCACCAAATCTTTATGGGTTCTTTTTGTAGACTAGTGTGGGTGCAACTAAATTGGGTGGAATGATATCATGAATTTCTTCTTGATGACAAATCTATATCTACAATTTGAAATAGGAACAAGGAAAAAGTATTGACCGGAGACCAACCTGCAAAAACGAAATGGTCCTTCCGTAACCAGTCATCCGTAGTAACTTAAAAATGATTTAAACAGATGTTATGAAGGAATTGACTAATACGCTTACAAGAGAAAAGTTGCAACAATACATTTATAGAAGTGATGGAGGAGATGAATTGAAGGCAACGTTCACGAGATATCTAAATAGAAAGGTACCAAGAATTTCATGACAAAATAGAGAAAAAGGAATAATACAATTTTGTAAGCAATAAGTACTAATCGTGTTAGGCGAGCATATGGAAAATGTGTTCAACACTTTAAGAAGACAATGTTTTTGCTAGACGAATTTTATATAATACCAATGCTTAAGGACAACTTGCAAGCTTTGGCACAAAAGAGAACAAAATTCATGATATTACTGTGTTGAAATGCAAGCGCTGCTACATTCATAAGACCATAAACTAGTACATTATACACCTACCAAACACTTGATCACGGCTATAGAACTAAATCAGTTTAAAACAATGATGTCTAGCCAGTCTAGGGAGGTCTAAAGACCATCCCTTGCTTGAGACAAACCATCTTCTTGAAAGTGAAATTGTTATATTTCTGGAATTTTTCCTGTTGGTGGTGGTGTGTGTGTGTGTGGTTGGGGGTGGGGGAGGGGGGGGGTTTGTTTAGCAGCCTCCTCTTGCCGTGCCCGGTGCCCAATACAGATAAACAACTCTGTAATTATATTTCATAGAACCCTTTCGTTCAGATATACGGTCCATGTCATATTTGTATACTTTGGAATCACATCTATGTGTGCAAAATATGTGTAAAGTAGAAGAAAGAATTTAATGAAGAAATTTGCTAAAATGACTTCAAGTTCAGAGAATAATCTACCAAACACAGATCAAAACTAACACATTTTTCTACATCAAAGTCCACGTTCTTAATTATTTCCCAAATTTTTCTTTCCTAATCAAGAAGAACGCCAACACAAATGCCCTTTGAACAATACAACATGGATGTATGGCGAGCGCATAAGCAACTATAGATATCAATTACACGAGTGCTTCCTGATTTTAAAGAACATACATTATAAAAATTCTCCATATTTCCCTCTTCAAATCATAAAGATAAGGCAAGAAATGAATGAAAATAAAATTTGTTCAGCAAATTGACCTGTAGTTATGGGTTAATCCATTCAAAAGCCCTAGCAAAAGGAGGATTTGTGGCATTTACAATTCGATAAACAAAACAAGATTCAGCATAAAATACTGCACTTGATATTACATTCTAATATTTCAATCCTTTACTATTGAACTGTACATCAAATGTTTCAGAAAGGTTGAGCTTACAGATAAGTCATTATCGAGCGAGATGGTAATCATCGGAACTAGATTTGTCAATCATACAACCCTTCTTGCTCCCATATATCCCCAAGAAAATCAACCATTTCCTGTTGGATGGAGCACATTGGATCGTTCAGTCTTTTAAAATCAAATACTGTAAAAGAAATATTAAACAAAGCACCAAGGATTTGCAATATTGACTCACTGAGAGAGGAATCAACTGAGGGAATTTCTTGCTAGTTCCCAGAAGGCTCTCATAACTGGCGTTCCAATTATAATTTTAGTATAAGTTAGTTTCAAATAACAGTAAAAAAACATTGCATTTCAAAGCATCAATACTATACAGGGAAAATAAAAAAGCATGTCAGGGGTTCTAGAGGATATGCACAAGGGATCTCATAGCACAATTGCCACACTTGCGGAGATTCACATCACCAAGAAGCCTACACTCAAATAACTGTATTTATCGGACTCTTATCTACATCAAACACATTATTTGACATAATTTTGATTCACAATCTAAATATTTTGTGGAGAATATGTATAGCACTATATAAATACCTTAATACAGGGTCCTGAACTTTTCCTCGGCTTTGAGACCTTTTAGTACCAACCCACTGAAGCCTGGTTTGGTTCCAAAGCAGAAGACCTGCATCCAGGAAATTGCAAAACTTTTAAAAGCAGCAAAGTTCAATGACACGAAGCCCGAATGTAACAGAATATGCACAAATGTACTTTTGCACCAAAGACAAGCCATAGATAAAATTACTGATAAAGACAGAATGATCCTGTGTACATAATGCATCAAATGGTACTAAATCAGTTTATTTATGGAATAATACAGTCAACAGAACTTGCCATGATTTATGAATTCAGAATGGTCACTTGTGCTGCTGATACCAGTGTTCTGGCTCTTCTGATTTGACATACTGATTGATGACAAGCTTCTCTGGGATAGAAGTGTGCAATTGTCATTATCATACGTGCTGGTGCTCCAAAAATCTTCCGAAATGCTTGGTTTCTTCACCGCCAGACCTTGAATTCTTAGTCCCTTTGAGGGCTCATCCACCGCAATGCTTGGTTGGGATTTAGTACAGCAACCAAAACAATTTCTGCTCTGTTACAGTTCCTGGTTATACACATTTGCAATAAACTCTGACAAGTAGATAATTCAGTTTGATGCCACCAGATTACTAATCAAGCAGGCAGTCTTCCTCGTCAAATTCTTATTAATCTACAATATATGTCTATTGGAAATTATATCCTAGATGAACGAGTGCTACTGTCAATTTCTAGTTGTTCGTAGCTATGTTTAAGTTAAGCCTTGGGAAAAATTCAATGGATATGAATGCAAATGCATGGATTTGAAAATTCGACCTATTTGGACAACAATGGAAATCGCAAGAATCAAGAGTATGGATTGAAGGCAGGTAATTTTCTTCAAGTTCACTGAACAGAAAATAAACAGCAGTTGTACCAGAATGAATGCTTGGTTAAATCAATTCATAAAGCTATGGTGCTAATTTAACCAATATAGTAATAAGAGTATTGTGGATTTGCTCAAATATGAGGAAAAGTTTGTTTTCGATTCAAGGCTTTCATATTATAAATTACATGAAAAATCAAATATTGATAACTTATAAAAACGGGTCAAAATGGCAAACTTACAAAGAAGGTTATTCTTGGCATAAGCAGTTACCACTGCATGAATTTTCGAAAGGTTGATAGACAAATTTATTTGATAAAAAAGTGCTTTTAGTGCAAGTATAATATGATGAAGAAAAAATGCATTCCTTCAATGACATGACTCTACCATATGAAAATATCTAAGATTTTTTGTTCGAGACTTCGAAGTAGAATTTCATTTTTCTGAAGGGGGAATACGAGTCTAAAGTTTAAGAGTAATGAAATAGACATGCAGCCAACCACATCTTCCACTACAAAACATTTCCAACCACTGCCAAGAACTCACTAAGCATTTTACCATTCCAAGGGAAGGAACCAACCTATTTCTATCGGGGAGAACAGGCCCTTTGCCAGGGACATTCTGATATTGCCTCTTGTCATATCTTATTGGACCACATATGATGTTTTCTAGACTAAAATCCATAAACAAAAAAAATGCTTTTGGTATTTAATGTCTTTCTAATTGTAGATTTGATTCAATAGATAAATATTGACATCTCAAATATATCACCAATGACAACTACAGAGTTCAACTTGGTGTTCAGCAACTGAGAAAAATGGTTTCATTCTGGGGGCCAGCTCAGATTTTTAGTGCTCATTTCGCCTATTTCTTAAAATGCAACAAGATGGCTTTGAATATGACAGCTACTTTCTGTGTTAGTATCAGCCTTCTAGGGTTATCTAGGTTTCAAGTTACATTTTAGTTTGACTTGTTTACTTCTAAGAACTAGGGATCATTTGGAAAAATAATTAGATTTCATTTTACTGTCCTATGAACTACATTAAGGAATACAAAAACGAACTAGTCAAGAGAGGCATTCTTTTGCAGACAAAGGAGGCCTTTTTTTTTTTTCCCCCATGCTGTCCTACTTTTTCAATTCGCAAATGAATGTGCACTCCTTCTATACAATTTTAATCAGAAAAATTCACCTGCTCGTGTCAAAGAAAAAGGTGGTTTCAAATATAAAAAAAATGCACTCAAACACAATCAACGTTCAAAAATCAAAGACTTAAATCAAGAATTTTCTGAAACATATTATACACTTGCATCATACATGAAAGGAAGAGCTGAAATGTATGATGCAATGCAGCTAAACTAATGTAAAATACAATGGAAACAATAGTTTCAGAATACCAAATCAATTAAAACATCAATCTTGATAAGCCCAATCTGTATTCATTGAATAAATTATAAACTAAAATCGAAGAAATGGATTAAAATCAGAGTACATACCCAATGCAAGTAAGAATCTGACTGATCCAGGCGCTGAAAGAAGTGTACAACATCATATATCCAAACATATACTTGAGTAATGAAATTCCAACTGTGCTCAGATCACAGAACCCACCATAAATCAGCTAAAATATTTTAACAAATATGAATCAATTTACAGTAGAATTCTATAATTTATACGTTCATATATATCACACGCAGTAGACTGTTTTACAGGGTGAGAATAGGAAAAGGCAAACCTTATTGATGAACAACTATATGTTAATTAATTGCTTAAACTTGATGGGCTGAGTAGAGTGGCTGATGATATGATAATAGGTGTAAAGTTTAATGATAATTACTTGTATTATTGAGTCAGCACCTTACCGGTAATTAATCATGTATATATATTTTTTCAAGATTATATCGCTGTCTGTGGGCAATGTGTAATGAATGATTTTTTAAGAAAACCATTTTTTCTTGTTTTTGTTTGGCTTCCTTGAAAAGGCAAGCTAAAGAACCTCATTTTCCGATAAAAATTGCTCCTTCCATCCCAATTATATATGCTGAGTTTCCTTTTTCTCTTGTCCCAAATATATAGGCTTGTTTCCTAATGTAGAATATTTTATTTTATTCATTTACCAATATACCCTTATTAAATTTTCCCAACTTAATATGCCAAATTCTTGAAATCATCCAAATACATATTTCTCACTTCTTGGAAACATGGAACAACTCTTATTTCTTCTTCTTTTTCAAACTCTTTATTAGTTCCAACAATAATTTAGTTTTACATGATGAAAATTAAATAGGGGTAAATTAGGAAATATCTTGACAAAAATTAATTTTCCAATGATATTAAAGAAGATTTCTTAATCTGTGTGAAAAAACGAAACAAGCCTATATAATTGAGACGGGGGAGTAGTATATAATACTTTTAACCTTTAAAGGGTCACGTGACGAATACTTATAATGAAATTGTAGATATGTCGATAATCAAAATAAAGAATAAGATGTTATTTTTCGATTATTTTAGTTAGTTTTATGTAATCTCATGGAATAGAGAATGAAGTGGGAGTGTATGACAGGTTTTTATGGACCATGCATATTGCAATTATAAGTATACTCATTAATTAAAAGTCAATCCATTACTGTTCAAATTGTATTCGAAATCCAAAGCCTAGTTCAGTTAATACCATGTGCAACTCAATCCAGTTTATGGAACAAAGAGTGAGCTAGTCTCTAAAAGCATGATTCTAACCGCTGATCGAAATATAGAAGTGATATATTGAAGAAAATCGAGCTTTCTCACATTCCATGAATATTCAAAATAATGAAGAATACAAAACACCCAGTGGTGTAAGTGAACACTCCAAGAAAATTGATTTTTTTGCTCCAGCCAAAACCCATCTATTAACGATAAAAATCAAATCAACAAATTCATCTCACCTAACCAAAATTTTCGCAACGATTTTGATGCACAAATCGAAGCAGGGAGAAATGGCAATGTGGGAAGAAAATATTTGAATTTTGCATGATTTACCTTCCGGGCAAAAGTATTTATAAATGGGGCAATTTGATTGTATAGAAAAATTTGACAGATTAAAGCTTCTCATTGGCTAGCTCATGACTAATTATGTTATAATATCACGTTTTATTTATTAACTTACGTATCTTGTATTCATTAGTTTTGAAGTTACGCTTTGAACACTTGCCCACATACACCTTGATAACGATTTTTAGCCAGAAGCCTCGATAGGGAAATGGCTCACTTATAATTTGTGCGAACCTTTCATGCTTTTGTTCCCCTCGCATATCACTTATGCCTCGCAAGCAAAGGACAAAATTCGTGAAGCGTATTCCTTGGTTCAACACTGCCGTAAAAGTATCCAATAAACCGGGCATAAGTTATCAAAGTTCTTGTAATACTGAACTAGAATATTCGAAAAATAAGTCTAGCTAATACAGCAAACTTGTGTTCAATTTCTGAAGCTTTCTAAAAAAATCAACAGTCTATTACCATTTTTTCTACTGCTTGCAGCCTGGATTGAGCAGACGGGAAACTAGACCAATTTTCCACCAAGGCGTTGCTGACAACATTTCATCCTTTTTGTATATAAGAGCAGGCAATCCATTTGTGAAGATACGAGCGAGTGATGTCTCCCCCTTGCCACTTGTCACCGAGGAACTGAAATTGATACCATTAAACACAATCAAAGTCGCGCATTTCATTCATAAAGGATACGGTATGTTGCCAATTACAAGAGCAAAAGATGGGGAGAACACCATAGCTGCCCATAGAATCAACACGTCATAATTCATATGCTATATTTAGCTTCATTAGATTGTTGTATGTGAATGCTAAACAGGGAAATCAGCAAACAATAGCAGGGAGGTAGAATGGTACAAGACATGGAAGGGATTAAATTAACAAACATTCTAATTGGATTAGATTAATATCGGTGGATCATTTCAGTCATTCATTGAGAAACTTGGAATGGACATGAATAAAAACTGAATAAGCTTCCAGAAATCATTACAATCTTTTTGTATCATTCATCTAGTAGTCATATGATGATTACGATAACAGCTGTATCACTTGCATGTCTTAAGGCCAATCTAGGGAAATTGACTTGAGATGTATGTGTACTTTAACCATATTAAAGATGTTAACAATATGAAACATGTATTCCTTGGATTCTCGACATTTATTAGTTGTTGGATTATCAGCTGGGTACTCATAAGTCATAATCAAGTAAAACTAGCACAAAATGTACTCTAAATGGATCATAAATTTCATATCATTGACATGAGATGTCAAAGAATCATGTGTGCTTGTGTCAGAACATGTCAATAGAATTCAATCATTGTCAATGACATGTCCTGTGTTATAGTTATGTATGTGAATCTTGGACCTGATGTATCATCGTTGTCTTGTATATGGATTCTTATGGTAAGCTGTGATGTTAGGATTATTGTGATGACAATTGTTGGATCTACGAGGCATGAGAGTGTACAATAAGAAATCTATTACTCATTGGAAACTCATGATCAAGGTTGGAAGGAAATTAGAAAGAGAGAATTTCTACCAAAGCACATATCACTTGGGTTGGTCATATGTTAGAATCAATGTTTTGACACCAAATTCTACCAAAGCACATATCACGTGGGTCGGTTATATGATAGAATCAATATTTCGATACCAGACTAGACACTGATCCAGGAAAGCTAAAGGGTTGAACCAGGGTCAAGCCATTGTAAAAATATTTATAGTTGAATTAATTTTATCAAAATAAAAATAAAAACTTTAAGCGCAAGATTGTCCAACTTAATAATTAGGGAGATGCATTAGTGATGAAGTGGAAGTATGGACTATGGTGTCAAAATGGAAGGCCAGAGCCCTAACCCAAAATGCAACATCATTAAGCAGCAGCAGCTTGCCTGAAGTCCAAATATTTTACCTCAAAAGGTGAACCCTTCACGCTTAGACAACCATGGAGAGTGAGGTGGCAGGTGAATAGGATGATGAAGGAAGGAGAAAACCCTAAGACATCCTTTCTAAAAATTCAATGAATTAGACATTAATATTGTGGCTGCAGTTGAAGGATTTTTTGTCAAGATTATAGTTATTAGGAATCAAATAACATTTATGAAATACATATACGAAATGGTGTTAGGGATGGGCTGAGTCATATGACTGCATTAACTCCTTTGCTTTGAGAACATAGTTAGAATGGAAACTTGAAGAATAAATCTGTAGATATTGGATGACCATCAGAATCATATGTTGCTTATTTGAAGAGGATCAAATTGCAAAAGTTGAGGAAATTTCGAAACTCTCGAACTGGTAAAATCAAGTTCGGGTCAAGAGGTTGACCTTGCCAGTTTACCGGTTTTAACACCGTTTTTAATGAAATGGTTTTATATGTACAACCCGACCCGGTTCCCTTTTTCAGGCCAACCGGGCATTCCGGTCCGGTTTTGATAACAGTGATTATAATTAAGACAGAAATAACCATGATCTTATCCAACTGGAACATTATATGGTGGAAGGATCAAATTATAGTGTAACCTACAGTGGAAAGGTTCGGAAAATGGTAATTCATCACCATTTGGGTAGTCATCAAGTATATAAATTAGATATTAGAATTTAACTGGCTCAGAGGTTTCCATGGGTAAACTGTAAAGAAATCATCAATTTGGACTCGATATAGATTGGACGTGTTTATTTCGCAAAATTGGTCAGTTAACACAAATACACATTTCATATGACAAACATACACATAGTTAAGACATAATAGAAAATTTAAAACACCAAGGAAACAAAAAGATAGCAAAAGTATTCCAAGAAGATTTACACCCACTATTCCCCATATCCAAACAAGTGGGTATGAGTCACCCACCCATTTGTACTCCCTTTTCTCCCTTAGTTCGTTGGAGGACCTTTCAGCTACCTATAGCTTCTCTTATAGATAATGTTAGAGTCCCCTCACTGCAAGGATTGTTTTGTGAGGGAAAGCAAATAAAAGATGCAAATGTTTGAGGTAGCTAATCACGAATAAATACGTGGGGTTAAACATTTGAAAATTCTTATTTGTCGCTGCATTTATGTATTTCAAACAGTCGTGTCAGGATACAGAAGTTCAAAAATGAGCCAAATGAATCAACAATAGTGTAATGAACAGACCTTTCATTTCTGAAAATCTTAGAAGTGCACATGCATGTACTTATAAACAAAAATGAAGAAAAACTCAAATACATACGTTGGAGGTAATGGACCTTCATAGGCAAATGTTGACAAGCCTTGACGCTGCTTATGCTTGGGATTGGCAGTGCATAATATATAAACTCGTCCACGTCGTTTGACTGTCCGACAAAACTCACACATTTTCTTCACTGAAGAACGGACTTTCATGGCTACAAATGATTATAGTCAAGACACCATCAGAAATACTATACTTAACCGTGGATGGAAAATTGTAGTCATGTTGAGGCATGAAATTTGTTCTAAATTGGAAGTTGTCAACATGAATTATTCACATATTCGATGGAGTCCAAATGATTAAAAACTCTACTTAGCACGGAAGTGAGGAATCCTCATGCAGGGAGTTTGAAAGCCAACACGGTAGTAACCATAATAGGCAAGTAATATGGAGAGACTATCTTTTTGTCAGTTCTGTTTTCCTATCATATAATGATCCTAACCAGCGCGGCCAATTGGATGGTCTTTTGGGCTTCCAAACAAACTTGTGCAAAAACAATGTTGAGATTCCCACAGATTACCCATGTAAGAGCAACTATGATATCCAGGATCAAAGATTTTTCTTTTCTCTAGGATACAGTTTGCATAGAATTCGTCAGCAAGAAAAGGGAGAATACAAACCTTCACTGAGACATGGTTTTGCAGCAGCTTTTATCTAGTATTACAATTTAGCAGGCAGTAGCAGTTGTTTGGTTAAGAAATTCCCATGTTCTAAAAGTTAATGGTTGTTCTAACAAGTTTAATATTTCAGTATACAGCCTATAGTTTGAGCCTTCGGGTCTTAATGGGTAAATTTAAGTTAGCCTTATTCTAAGTTCTAGTTATACTAAAAATAATGTATAGTCAAATACGTATATAGTTATTAGACTTTATTATATATTATGTCAGCCTGCCACGAGTGTGCATAAGATTAGAAAGCCATAACAGACTGGAAGTGTTGAAAATTATAAACTCTAATTCTATTCCACCGAGAGCAAACAATTGAAAGAGAGAAAAATAAACATTCAAGAACGTGCAAGATTTATCGATATCCATCTCAACGTGAGACTATGTCATCTCCCATCAAAGCAATAATTCACTATGATAAAAAAAAAAAAGTTTTATAAGAGAAAATCGCACACCTATCTCCTCTAATCTCTCTCTCTCTCTCTCCTTTTTTATGATAATAATAAAGCGTAAGCAAGGCTCCCTATTTATAAGATAAATAAGGGCAAAATCAAATTTTACAAAAACTCCAATTTCTTAATAGAATTTTACAAGAATACAAATTTCGCGAAGTGAAAATAATTAGGATCAGTTAAATAACAGAAGTATGTAGCTGCATCCAAAATAAATTCAAGATTTTTGAAGCTTCTCCTGATGATTGATTCCAATATCACCTTTGACATTATTCTTCTGTTCTTGATGCATAATATATGGAGGAAAAGAAGGGAAAATCTGGGACTCTTTCATTGGTGTACTTGGAACAAGTTTTAGCACTTAAGTTTGATGAGAAACTGGGTACTGAATTGAGAAATACAAAAGAGACAACAGAACATTCTCTAAATACGAGAAATAATTAACAAGCCCACAAAAGTACACCATATTACACCAATTCCCTAAATTATAGGACAACCCCAAAATCTTTACTAGTAGGCTCCCACAGAAACTCAAAGTCTGTAGCCACCCCTCAAAAATTCTAGCATTCTCTCTACCCCTAAAAAACAAGGTCTGCCAAAACTACAGATTTCCAAATAATTCGAGATTTTTCTGACGAACCAAGCCAACCACAATATTAAGATATAAGAGAAAAATAGGTCCTAGGCCCAATCAAGTTTTGCACTTTTTCCAATGAGATATTAAGCTTTTAGAGTTTATTTATATAGGATTTATTATATTATTAGATTTATTATATTATTAGACCCAAGGGTAGTTTTATCTTTCAGTATTTAATGTACCATAGTCCAAGGTTTTATTTGTATCCTAATTATGATGTCAAGAACACTATTACTAGGTAGTCTAAAATAAGTTTCTAAGATTTTGCCTTGTTTGGCCCCTATTAAAATTTTAATACATTTTTCTTTCTATTCTTTTCAACCACACATTCTCCAATTAAATATTATACGTAAATTTAAAAAAAAAAAAAAATCTTTCTTTTTTAACCACGCATTCTCCCAAAACTTCCTATTTCAAAATACATTATTTTCAAAAATCTCATTATAATTGGGGCCAAACAAAGGCTCTGTATCTCAACATTTATACTTGGTCCTTTTGCACTCCGTTCAAATCCTACAAAGTAGAAACCTTATTCTTACATTGCTCAAAGTTTCCAATTGCAAAATTATTCATAAGGCCCGCAGTCTTCCAGAAGTCACCACTCATTTCTTGTTTGAAACTACCAACTGGAGCCATCAAAACATTTCTTTATTCGACAATAAATTTCCCCATCCCCTGCATATGTCAATCCTTCACAGTAAAAATTTTGAAACTATTCCTGTCCAAAAAAAATCCTAATCCAACTCTAAAGTTGCAGGGTGGGAGGGGGTGGCTCACTTGTCGTCAATCCTATATTTATATTTTACACACAGTTTATGTAAACCTGCTAACACGACAGATTAAATCCTGGCTATCAGTTGACTATGTAATTGTATTACTTCCACTTCTGGTTAAGCGTGTTTTAACTTAAGTTCCACGTTATTCCAAGAATTCAAGTCATCCATACAGCAATCAAATAACCTTGCTCTCTAAGGTGGCATTATCAATGGCTTGGAATAAATCTCGACAGCAACTTAATCAATTGAAAATGGATAAAAGCACATTTGGAAAACAAGAAGCACATAAAATTCATGTACCACTTGTTCTGATATTCCAAATCAAAATGTGTAAACTTAAATAAGTGGCAGGCTTTGCACTAAAAATTGTTTGCTTTTACCAAAATTATGCAGCAATAACAAGTTCAGCTTTTAATAATCAAAAACAAAACAATAAAAACTATATAGGATAGAGGACACATATGCCTAGAGCAAAACTCAATGTGCTCAGACAGTTAAAAATATATGGACTTCTTAGCACTAAGTCTCGAGCAGTAGAATTATTTAATAAGTTTAGTGGACCTTAAATATCCATCACAATTTTGGACATTAAAGATTCTCTAATCCACGAACCCATGAAAAGAAAACAAAAATTTATTATTGACGTTCAGAAAACAATCACGGTAACAAACTGAATCCCCCCATGCAATAAATCATTCGCTCGTAAAAAGCCCACTTACAGATTTCCAAGAAATGCCAACCTTAACATCCTACTCAAATCATTTCTTGTAATCAGGTAAAAACGTGTTCCACGAGATTAATCGTGAATATTTCTTTGTCACATTTTTGCTCCTTAAACAGTGAACTCAACACATTTTCTTCATAAAGCAAATGGAAATGTGCTTCTATAGGAGCATTAAATTGTATAATACAACATAAACCATGTTCCAGAAAGGGCAAAGAACCTCAAAATAAACAAATGTCACACCCTCCAAGACAACATACTAGAAAATCTGAAACCAAATTCATTTCATTATTCAAATAGATAGAAACAATATTTGAAATCCTATTCTACTGAAAAAAATAATCAAATCTACAAATTTCTAAGACCTTTAATTACAAAAACACCCAAAATCCCTTAAAAACAAAAACAGATACATAAACCCAGAATGATTCACTTATCCCGTTGCATACAATAAAACCAAAAACCCCATAATTTAGAAACCCTAAACAAATCCCAAATACATGAACCCAGAAAAATTCACCTTAGTCATCACATTAATACGGATTTATATATAAATTTACGTACCTCGTTGTCGTTGATGAGGGCTTATACTGTCGTGCGGTGACGAGCGATAATTTGTGGTGATGTCAAAACATTTTCTGTATTTTGTGTATGGATTTTGGGCCTGTAAAAAACTTGCAGATAATGGGCTTTTTATCAAGCCCAATTCCACAAAGTTAACCCAATGGGGGCCCGACTTCAGAAAATATTACTCAACTCTAGGAATTCGTGAAAATAAAACAGGAAGATCTTTATTCTGTTGACACATGAAATTTCACTTGCTGATGTGGATATTGTCGTAGCTAAAAAAAGATTGAAATGTTCCTGAAAATTTCATATATCATCATTTATGTCAATCGGAAGTATAAGTAGCAACTTCCAAAAAGGTATATCTAGGACTTTGTTGTATGTGTTCAAAAGATTGTTTTTAGTGATGAGTTTTGAAGTTGTAACGAAAACAATTTCGGTGTTCTCCCTGACGTGGAT
>CAIGRP010096825.1:0-13794 GCA_903798385.1 Fraxinus cuspidata
TATATATATATATATATAATGCAGTACCGACTTTGAAAAAAGTATTATATTTTATGGGATAGACGTCTGATACTCTTGTTGGCACCAATGCAAGGGCGGCAATCTCCTTTACGAAGATTTTCTACAACATACCTTGTGTCATCTTCGTTTCTACTTTTTCTTTCTTTTGATAGTCATAAACTTTCTTCCTTCTACATTTTTTTACGTGGTTTCAATGCTATAATACTGATTGGATTTTCTCGGGTTGTTATTTAACAGAAAAATGACTAGATCAATTGGGCAATTTAGTTAAGCGAGTGGACCAAATTCTATGTCTAATTTGTTTGTCACATCGTCGGCATCTCGACATTAAAGCTGAAGAAATACAAGTGCATGGATTACAGAAGTTGCCAATAGAAGATGTTATTCTATCTAACTACGCAAAATTCGAAGAAATTTGTTTGTGAAGAATGTCATGTTTAGATAGAAGCAAATGCTATTGATAAAATTACCCAATTGATTACTGAAGAATGGTGATTTTCTATTTTAGAAATACTTTCTCAACGGGGTGGATTACACATTATAGAATTTGTATTATACTAACAAGACAACCAAGAAACTGTGAGAATCTCTTGTAAAAAAAAATACATGACATAAGATACCGAGATGATGAAATTCAATATCGGTAAATTTCTGAATTTCAAAATGGTTGATTCAAAGGCGGTTATAAGTCAAGTTCAAGAGATGCAAATAATTCTTTACAATATTAACGCGGAATACATAGAATTGAGTGAATCTTTCTAAATTTATGTGATCGAGAAACTACCTTAACAATGGAAAGATTTTGAAAACTATCTCAAGTACAAGAGCAAAGAGATAAAATTAATTTGGTATCAAATCCCAAGGATTATTGGGTGGATAGAGGAGCCACTCATCACATTTGTACTATCAAGAGATTATTTGTCGAGTACAAAAAGATGAATCATGACGAACATCTCTATATGGGCAACTTAACTTCATCTAAAATAAAAGGAATTGGAAAAATGATTCTAAAATTCACTTCTGGAAAATAGTTGATGTTGAGCAATGTTGTGCATGTCCTAGAATTAGGAAGAATTTGATTTCAGGTTCTATATTCAATAAGAAGGGATTTAAAATAGTGTTTTGAGTATGAAAAATTTATATTTAACTTGGTTCTTGATCTTTACTTCAAAATCTTGGCTTCTTTTCATTTTCTTGCCAATTTACAATGTTACTCAAGTTGGGATTTCATCTCGTAATTACAAAAGTGAACCAAAATTGTTTAGATATCGACACTAAAACACTTGAAATGATAACAAAAAGTCTTGGTTAAAAGACCTAGATAAATGTATAAACTACACATCAATTCATCTGTGACAATTTTCCATTCAATATATTACATATAATGTGGCGTGTGATTATTGATATATTACAATTTCAGTACTATGATGCGTTATGTCTCAGAAAGAATAAACTAATAAATTATGCACTGCGAATTAAAATTGCGCCATTATTTGAAAGTTGTACAAGATACACAGGTGAGACTAGTTCAAGCGTGTTGAAGAAACTTAAAATAAAGAATTATGGTACCACGACTTCAGTTAGAAATATTGACATCATCTTTTCTTTTATTTATAGTGAAAAGATGGCTGGTGCTCAACCAAAAGAAAAGTTTTCAAAGCTTATACAACAAAAAGTGAGAGGTTTTTAATTATAAATATTCGCTTCCTCGCAAGGTTATTTTATTGATGTGTTAGCATACATCCACAAATTGGGGATCATGTGAATTTAATCCCATGATGCAAATGTATTGGAATGATTCTCATGGTGTAAGGCCAAGTCATGTATATTACAAAAAGAGATATGCTACAAGAACGGAGTCAATGACAGGATTGTATATATATATATATATATTTGGCAAAATTTTACTGACAATTAAAAATAAAAGAAAAGAAAAAGCTGTCAATCAAAAATTACTATTGCAGCACTTGGACATAGCCCATGTCATGGACCCAGTGCAACTGGTTTAATCCTTACAAAAACCAGTTATAAAAAGTCTATTACTGACTAGTCAACTGCCCACAAAATGTTCCCAAGAAAATCCAAAATCATTGTATTTTGTTATGAAAAACCTATTTTTTTTTGTTATTATCTGTACTATATAATGATTGTCATTTCTTATATAAGAATACAAAACTAATTTCATAGAGACCATTAATTAGATATGACATAATTCTTGTTTAATTAAGATATGCTTCAATATTATCCACTTGCGTGAAAAAACTTATAAACCAAATTTTCAGTGCAATGCAACATTAATTGCTGCTTCACTTATTTTCACGTGTTTCAATTATTTAATTTGCTAGTAAATCTTGAAGATATAATGTAGAATATGAAGTTTAACTTGTAATTTGTGACATGCAGTAAGCAAGTGCCAATACCCACTTGTACCAATATTTAACGTGTTAAGCCGTGACAACATCCTTTGCAAGCCGTGTCTCTATGGGTCGTTCATTTGGCCATGTTGGTAGGTACACTTTAAATCAACCTAAGCCCTCATAATTATAGTATAATTCAATGCATGCCACTCAACCTAAGCAAATTGAAGTTGGACGAAATGTAACAAATTCATAACATTACGTGTCAATGTAGTCCTCCAAAGCTAAACACAATTGAATTTAAGTTGTGCATTTGCACTTAAAAATAACAAGTTTCATCGTATGAACTTAAAAATACATGATATTTGTTGAGATTATAATGCTAAAAAGGTTTAATAAATGAACTCCGAAAATTTTCCCTTCTATCCAATCCTATAAAGAACGTCGAGAGATCCACCGCTGGAGCATCGCAAGACATTCTTTAGGTTTGTACTCTGCACATGTATGTCCTGCACCCTGCAAAAAAAAATAAAACCATTTCTTTTCTTATTTTTCTTCAAATTACTGTTAGTTGTGAGAAAGAGCACAATCAAACTTGTCTTGCCTTGACTGTTGCAAATGTGAGATTGAAGTCATTCTTCTTGTACTTCTCTGTGTATCTGTAAGGGATAAAGTGTATTGAAATATTGAGAATAATACCATGTAATATATACGCAATATGATCAAGAACTCAAAACCAACCCAGCGACTTGGCCATCGACATTCCAAGGTCTCCATTTTTCTTCGACGGTCAGATTGAGCATGCGAATCCATTTTAAGGTACCCACATATGGGCAAGCCAAGTCATGATCACCGCTGGAAAGAAAAGAAGCATAAATAGACAACATATATCAAATTCACATATTTCATATAAAGGTTATATTTTTGGCTTAATAAACAATTTCTATTGGATAACACTAAATTTAGAACAAATTAAGTCACAATTTCTATAATGAAAAAAATAATATGACTTACCTAAATATCAGAACTTCGTATCCTTTCTTGCTGAAATATTCATGATATTGAAGAACATTGTCAACATTCCGTTCGTATGATAGGTTGAGATTGCATCTGTTCCAGTCTGTTATCGTTCCCTGGTTACCAAATTACGATGTTTTCCCAAATATTTTGATCAAATACACTATTACGTCAACTCGTAATAAATCTTTAATTTTTTTCTACTTAACATACCGTTCGAATATGAAGAGCTTCTTGGACGGTTGGATCATTTGCCCAAACACCACATGAAATGTAATTATGTTCCTGCATTAAAGAAACTCACATAGTTGGCTAAGCTATAATGAAGTGAAAGTTGTTAAAGCTTCTGTTTTTTACCGAACATAGTCTTAAAAGTAAGGTGTTTCTATGAACACGACTTACTTTCTAATAAGTGTCTCTTAACTTACTTTTAAGCAAAATTACTTATAAACGAAATGTACGACTATATAGATAAATAGAGGATTAATTAAGTTACGCGACACCACTGTCGATCTTGTCCAGATGTTGGGAGCATGAGGTGGTCGATTGAACCGTCTTCTGAAAATGATCGATCCCTTCCAAAATCATCTGCTTTCGATGCTTTAAATTTTTCACAATTTGGTTCCAAAATATGAACTAGATTTATATTCTCTATACACTGCATCATTTGATCACAAAGTGAAATTGTTTAGTGTTTGGGACCATAATAAAATGTTAAAAGAAATGAAAATAAGATAAAATATATAGGATGTAAAACGTAACCTCTTCGATCTGTTGAAAGGCATTAACACATTGCAGATTATTTGGATCACGATTGTAATATTTCTCATTGCAGCTAGTTTTTGCGGACTGAAATTGTGTCAAGTAATTACACGAGAATAAGATGCGAAACGATTCATTTTATCATGTAAAAATAATTGAATAATAAAAATTACCTCAAAATATTCATCCGATATAAGTGCCATGCGATGAAGATACGGAATTCGTGAATTATAATCACTGATTGAAATCGTTTCTCCATTTCCAAAAAGGTATCCCTGTTTCAATTTCCAAAGTACGCGATCTTTAACATGAAGTAAGTTATAGCATTGACAAACAGATATGAGAAATTCTTATATTTATGTGAGAAAATCAATACTCGGAGGGACATTGGAGGTTGTAGTCCTGCTTCATTTCCTGCATTACAATCAAGACTAGCAACTTAATCAAGCTTGATAGGTGAACAAGAAAAAATCGAATAAAGTCATGTGAGTTTCTTTTTTCTTTTTGTTATATGCTACCTCGTAATATTTCCAATGCAACCATAGGAATAAATTTGCCTCCATAGGATTCACCCGCAACATATATAGGATTTTTGATAAACATGGGGTGATTCAATAGCCACTGCATTATTCTCATTATTATTAGTTTACGACACGAAAAAGGTGGGAAAGAGAATATAGATGGCAATATGTAAGGACTCCTTCTAAGTCCCACATCAAATTTCATTTCTATAGCTTTCAATTTCTACTTAGGAATACAATATTACCTTCCTAAGAAACGTGTAACTATCTTTTACTGACTTGGTGTCCGAGGAAAAATAACCTTGTGAAGTTTTTGCATACGAAAATCCAGTACCAACAGGCAAATCTAGAAATATAATATTGGCAACCTGAAAACCACTTAAATATATTATAAAGGCAGAGATTTATTATACATACGTAACTTGAATCATGCATTGAATGAGATGTAATATTTACTTTGGTCCAAGAATGTGGATTTAGGAGTATGGATGGTAAGCTTCCATCAAAATTTGCAACATCAAAAGTGAATGGGCCTGCGCACAAGCACATCAGTTGGTATAAGAATAATATCAGTTACATTTATAAATTATAGCAAGGATTATCAAAATAGTAATATTATTTCTACTTTTATATATCTTTCTGATTATATATATCAATTTCTAACAGAGAAAGTGTTTATTCTGATAATAATGAGGTAAAATTGGATGACTTAATTGATTCAAAGAGTAATTTCAGTCTTCAGGGAATATAAAAGTCCAAAAATACAAAGTCATATGTGTAGTATGCTTCTTACAAAAACTAGTAACTTGAGGAAATAAGGGGTAAAAATGTATGAATGGAAATTTTCTTTATTTTATATCTACATATTTCTCGATTAGCTGTTTTGGTGGTTGTTAATTATGCTTGTAGAACATGTAGCACTTCATCCACCTATGTCCCTTTAGTTATGTTGATTTTACTTCTAGGGTGTATCTGATTGTTTTGTTCACTGCTTTTACTTGATCATTCGCCTTACAAAAGCGTAAATGACACTACATCGTTGAATCTAAAAAATGAACGTTGTTTAGAATGGACTCCAGTTATTATTTTTACCCACCGGTTACAATTGAAATTGATTTCCACTGCTATGTATATTAGTGTTATTTCGAATTTCTTTTCACAATTGGACATTGTTTTTAATATCGTAGCTTATCTAAGAGCATTAATGAGTTTCAAACTACCCAAATAAAATAAATTGAATATATTTTGACATTGGAAAACGTGAACACAGAAATGCGCAATATGCAACAATCAGGAGCTATTCCTTGGAATTCTCAATATGATTCTGTTAAGAGCTACATCGATAATCGTAGCTTGCAATGTGTTTGAATGACTTAATCAACATCCTCGAAAAAATTAATCTTAGGATAAAGATACAAGTGTTGCGAAAACTGGAAATAAGCCACTTTGTCGAATATATTTTTACCCGCCTACTTGACGGATGCAACGGTGAAAGTGGTTGATTTGATGGAAAATCTAACTATTTTTTAAACAGTGTAATGATAAAATATCATGTGTTAAGGAAAATAACAAAAAATTCTAGCAATGCAGCATCTTTGCGAAAACTGTCTTTTTAGTTAAGGAAATGATTTACTTTGACAACAAAATTGCAATTAGAGACGTAATATGCCTTAAAATAAAAAGGTTAAAATTTCTTAAAAAGTAAAAATTGAAAACCATAAATATACTTCACCGCAGTAAAAAATTTAGTTGTATTCTATCTCTTGATATTTTTGAGTTTATTCACAAGTTCCAAATTTACTTGATCATTCGCCTTACAAAACCATAAATATACTTCCCCTTTCACTTTGTTACGTAATCACACAATTATTTTAAAATAAAGTTTCACCTAATATCTGATTAACGGATCTTAATTTAACACCAAGCAGCTTCCCCTTTCAATTATTTAAAAATATTTAAAAAATAATATATTAAACAGTGAGCAATAAATATGATAATTAATGTCACCCGTCCCCGTCGTGCTCCAGATATAAAGCAACTATGTGAATGTCTATAAATATATGAAATATTTGTGTATATATTATGGTTCTTATAAAATGTGTAGATGAAAAGTAAATAGATGTTATAGATTTATGAAGCACGTGAACACAATATATGTATTTTTGGCACCTGTTACAATTATAATTCATTTTTCTCTCTCTTCTTATCAATTACACATACTCCTTTAAAATAATATTATACGCAAATTCAAAAAAATTTCTTATTTCTTGACCACACATTTTCAGAAGAAAAAAAAATACTAGTCCAAAAATTAAAATGGTAAATAATGGAGGCCAAACATGGGCTATACTTGACCATTTTTTTTAATTTTTATTTTTTGAATTTTAAAATAATATCTGAATTCTGATAATTGACTTTGTAATGCTTACCACTTGAGTTAGGCATTGGACATATTTTGGACTATATTACCATTATCTTCAATATAGATGATTCTTGATTTCCTATCACAATAAGTAATTTAATTTGATCGATATAATATAATATTCAATTAAAAAACTTATTTAGATGATGAAAGTAAATCCATTAAACCTTACTCGTTGTGGTTGAGTTCATCTTAAAGATATCAAGTAAATCTATTTAGACTAATAAACCATCAAACCACGAGCCATGGGCACTAGGGTCCAACAGGTTGCTCAAACACCTTCACCTCTCTTACGAGGACTTAAGAAGTAGCACATAGATATTCACACACACACACACACATAGGGAGAGAGATTACCAATTTCGTAAACGAGGCTCGATAAACCAGTGCAACCAGGTCCACCGGTGAACCAAATAAAAAGAGGATCTGTACTAGGATTGTTTTGAGACTCAGTGAAATAGTAAAATAACTGCACTTCATCGTTTTTTCCCACACCAATGTATCTAATCAGCCATTCAAACGAAAATTAACAAAGAATTCAGTTTCTTGAATTCACGTAATGCTCGATAATCGGATTGGACTCGAGGCTAGTAGTAAACACGAAAACGAAGTTAAGAAAAAGAGGAAAATGAAAGAGCTAACCCGGTTTCGAGCTTGAACGGCAGAGTGCCCGAATAACCTGGAAGAGTCTTGATAATGGACTGTGATGCTCCATAGTTGAAGAGTAGCAGAAGAACAAGTGCTTGCAACCCTATCATATTCTCCATGAGGGAAAAAATGTTTTAACCCTGTCCACTAATTATAATTGAGAACTAAGGACTATATAACTTTCAGGGACCACCCAGGTTTTGGATTTGAATGAAAACGTGGAGACAGTGACTGGCTAGCTACCAATATAGATCGACCAATCACGTGATTATCAAGTCTGACAAGGTTCGTATTTATTATTATAAAGAGGCGGAAACACGAATCACCACTTATATTTATTGCGATTACGAACCTTTGTCGTTATGCTATTTATTCATATATTTGATATTTCATTTTGAACCGTCAATTCTCTTGACGTCTACAAATCAATTTCTTGTTTGTGATCTTTGTTTTTTTTTTTAAAAAAGAATTGTGTATTGAAATAATGATTTTTTTGGAAAATATATGGTTAAAAGAAAACGAAAAGTTTTTGATTTACGTATAAAATTATTTTATTGAAAAATGTGTGGTCGAAAACTAATTTTGAAAAAATGAGCTATTAAAAAAACTGGGGCCAAACATAGCCACGTGTTCACAATTATTTTTCATATTTTCGACAAAGTTTATGCTTTATATATAAATAATCATGTTACAATGAATCCATGAGTAAAATATTTTTATTCATTACTCATTTTTATCAATTTATAAGTTAAACCCTTTTTAAATTCTTTTCGTACACTTAGTTCTTCAAATGATAGTGGCTCGTTTGATAACAACAATCTTTGATATCTATTGAACTTTAAATGGACTAAATTGCTCATTTTAATTTTGTGGAAATCCAATATCATATGAGCGTTGAAATTTTTTCTTAAAATTTTCAAATTTCATACTATGGTTATGGTGAAAAAGAAAAAGAAAAATAAAAAATTCTCGAGTGCTCCACCCAAGTCAATAATTCAAAATAGTAAACCTAGCTAATATTTTATACACAAAATAAGACACGAGCACTAATAATTTATTTTTTGGGTCACATCAACTGTGCTCATATTAATATTAAAATGTTTCAATTCAAGCCGTGAACGGAGCAAAAGAAAATTCAGTCCACAATATTGGCTACATTTGAAAAGTCCATATTGCCCTCTCAATTAAGCTTCTGATGATTAACCCTTACCAACTGAAGGGTTAAAGAGACATTCTTTCTCAATAAAGTTTCTGTTCCCTGCGCGTTTTCATTTTTATATAATAAACCTACAATAAAATATCTCAGAATTTGATAAGATTAATTGGAAGTAGCTGCGCCCAACAAAGGCCAAGTACATCACCTACCAAGTTGTTCGTGATTTTATGATTCGCGGTTTCATACCCTTACCCTCTTGAGATTTGTCGTTCAATTTTGTTATCTAACTTGTGATTCATACAATTAATTATTGATATATCGTTTTAAAGTAAACACGTCATCTTAAATTTATCATCATTAATTTCACTGTTAATTCACCAAATTGATGATATATTAATTTAAAATAATGTATCAATAATTAATTAGATGAATAATAAAATTTGGACAACAGCTCTCAAATGTTATTAAAAGAGCATTATTTAAGGGCGGTTGCAGTTGGCTAAGCCATCAAATGTCACGCCATGCACGGGCCCGGCTCTATTTTCAAAATAAAGGCACTGCCCCGACCTGGAGATGTACAATCTTTATTTTATTTAAGATAATAAGTAAATAGGGACTCAGAAGTTGCCAAAATAATAATAAATAAATATATATATCCACATTTGCAAGAATGTTCAAAATTTCTTCAATGTCTATTTTACTATAATATAGATCAAAATGCCTTCATTAACAATTTTAAATTCCTCAACGAAGACAAAATTATTTATATAATTAAAATTGTATTGAACAATTATAATTTGTTACATAACCTATACTATTTATTTTAAAAAGTTACTTTTCAATCATGAATTAAATGTCTACTTCTCCCTATAAGTGGGTAAATAAAACAATTATGAAATATCTAGAAATATACTTAAAATGTCAAAAATATTATGAAATGTAGAGAGATCTCATGTTTAGAACGAGATTTCGTTCTCAACAAATGAAGTGTTAAGATAAATATGGTCAAAATGTCGATAACAACTTTTAAATGTCGAGAACGTCATAAAATGTTAAGAATAACAACTATTAAACACAATTTATAGACATAAACAAGATTTCAAAGAAAAATTACCTTCTACCGAGAATTGTGGAAAGTCTAATCAATTGCAAATTTGGATGAGATTAAATTTTTCGAAATAAAATTATATGATTTTCTTATGAATTGAAAGCATATAATTATTTTTTAGTGTTAATGATTTTTCTACTTTATTTCCTTTATTTTTTTCCAAAATTCTTGATCAATACCTAGTAGATAATAAAAATAAATGAATATATTAAGTATTAGCTAATATTAATGTAGTTTATCATGGAAGCTACTTATTATTCTCAAAATTCGTGACAAATTGAAAAAAAAAGTAATATTTTTCATTAAAGGTATAATAGATATTTTGGTATCAAATTTGCCCATTTTTGTAATAGTTATCAAAATTAGGCACTTTTCAATTTATAAGACCATTTTTGTAAATTTCCCTTTTTGCATTTATATGTTTTAAGGTTTCATATCCATCACCCGGCATGAGCATATCACTTATAAAAGGTAGAATTGTACAAGGTCTCAAACCTTTTAAAGGGTTACAGATTATTCAAAATTTTAATTTTGTATCTGCAGACCAAAATATTTTATTTCGATTGTAGCTAAATTTGACTCTAATGAAAAAATTATTTTGATTATTTTTAAAGGAGTAAATTTGTAATTTTATATTTTTTAATAAAATCGTTTTTTAAAAATTGGAAAAAAGGTTTACCTTCTTCCCAACCCCCATTTCACTGGTTTGCTCAAATTCTTGAAAATGGTGATGTTATGCAGTGGCGTGTGGCAGCCGATTGTGAGTTTTGGTTTGGCTGGGTGGGGGCAGCAGTGTGGGTTGCTTGCGGAGGCGTTGGTGGCGATTACGATGCGCATGTGTGGGTGGATTGTCATCGGCGTGATGGGGAGAATGAATTTTGGTGTGGTTGATGGTAGCGGGCGTTGGCGGATGGATTTGATTTGGTTCTGGGGTATGGTGGGGGTTGGCGAGAAGAGGGTGAACATTTCTCAAATTTTTTTGTTTAATTTTTAATTATATTGAGAAAATAAAAAATTTTGGCCTTTTTAAAATTAATTAAAATATGGTCAAATTGATTTATTTTTATTGATTAACCGTCAAATGAACAATTGTCCTCCAATTGAAATCGAAATGATAGGTTTGAGATTATCTGTATAAAAATAAAATATTTTGATATAGTATGCATCAATTTAAAATTACTTTGGTCCGATGTATCATTATAATATATAATCGATCTAAGAATCTAAGATTATAATTATTAGTATTTGCAATATGAATCTAAGAATCTTTCGGTTGAAAACTGTAAAATACACGGACAATAAAAACACCTAATGTTTGGCTATAAAAAAAAAAAACTCAATCCTAGACAACCTATATCATATGTGAGAAAAGTAGGGAGTAAGAAACATGCTTGAAGAAACCAAACAATAAAAAGCAGAGGGGCTTTCACCAAAGAATAAGAAGAAACCCTAAGGGCCTACTTGCGAGTTTTTTTTAATTGATTTTGACTAATTTTGGGCGACATCGTTTATGAAGGATTCGAAAAATCGATGCTTGCTAATATCGATTTTGGATGGTTTAAAAAATTGTCCAAAATTGGTATAACATAATTTTTATAGATTCTCTCAACCCACCAAATCGACGGATTTTGGCCGCCGATCATCTTCTCTTCTAATTTTACCCTTTAAAAATAATTATTTTTAATCAACATATTTTGTTCAAAACTAATTTGTAAATAAAAATATATTAACTAAAAATGTTTATAAACAAAAATTCACATTATAATTAAAAAATACTTATAAGTAAAATTATATCATAACTAAAAAATTACTTATAAGTGAAAATATCAATTTTATGTAATTTGTTTTTTATAAAATCAAAATACTACTATAAGTGAAAAACTCAATTTACTATTTAAAATACATTCTTGAAAAATAATTGAGTTCAAACACCCTCTAAATATAGATATCCTATTTGATACTTATTTTTAGGGTAAAATGTATTATAGAATAATGATTTTTTTTTTTGGAGAAAGTGAATTTAAAAAGTAATTTTTTTTAAATACGTTTATAATTATTTTATGAGAGAATGTGAGCTTTAAAATGCATTTTGACAAAAAAAAAAGGGGATGGCAGAATATATTTGAAAACCTGTTGATCTAAAATCAATAAATGATATGCACATGATTTGCCATGGATTAAGGGAATGTTTGACTAAACGAGAAAAAAAGGAATTTTTTATTTTTAAAACATTAAAAAATTTAGGGGCTGTTCTCTTTGTGTTTCACTTTTGTGTTTTGAGTTTTGAATTCATTTTGTGTTTTGAGTGTCCATTTTGAAATTTTTGAAAATGTGTTCTTTTTGACATTTTGAAAAATTGAAAACGCCCAAAACGCATTTTGAACATTTTGAGTTGATTATTTTTGGGTTTTCTTTATAAATTTTTCACTTGTTTTCAAAAATGCGTTTTTGAAAATGGAAAAGAGAACGCGTCTTCAATGTTTTGGAAAATCGAAAACAGAAAACGGCTTGAAAATGGTAAAGAGAACAATGCCTTACATTTTTACTTGTAATTTGAAAATACTTTCTAAATGAGTTTTTCAATTTTCTTCAAAGCGTAAGAAGCATATAAGAAATTGCCTACTGACTATGAAACCAACATAAAAAATATTGATCACTATTTGTAATTTAATAATAAATTTATTTTCTAAATTTATTTCATTTCAGGAAAGAGTAACGTAAATTGAAAGAAATATTCTAACAATTTGATAAGTGGGCAATGTCAATAAGATGACACAAAAGTACGTTTTGGGAGTAGAACGTTCATTAAATCTTGTGGTAAATACATGATTAGAAGAATCTAGTAGTGGCAATAAGCCGACTCAGCTCGGCCCACAAACCCATGAGCTCGGCTCGTGCTCGTTACAAAAAATCGAGCTCGGCTTTGCCCACGAGCCACAAGCTCGTGGGCCGATCCGAGCTTTAGCTTACTGGCTTAGGTTTTTTATTTCTATACCTTTTCTAAACCTTAAAAAAAAAAAGATATACATTTTCTATATATATTTTTTAAATATACATTTTCTAAAACATTTTTTTTAAATAATAATAATTAAAAAAAAAGATAAACCCTCCTCCTTTATCCGGACTTGAGACCGACTACTTCAATTTCGAGTTAGTGTAGTTAAAAATTGTATACGAACAACTTGTTNAATATACATTTTCTAAAACATTTTTTTTAAATAATAATAATTAAAAAAAAAGATAAACCCTCCTCCTTTATCCGGACTTGAGACCGACTACTTCAATTTCGAGTTAGTGTAGTTAAAAATTGTATACGAACAACTTGTTGCGTGTACAATTTTTTGAAAAAATTATAAGGATATTATAATATGGTTAAATTAAATATCGTTTACTTAACGACATGCAATTTCAGCAAATTTATCTTGCAGTAAAAAATTAGCGTCTTTCAAGTCCTTCACGCACATTAATGCTTCCAAAATATCTTCTTTAAGTTGGCTCCTGACCTCGGAGAGAACTTTCTTACCTGTACTAAACGCAGACTCTGAAGCTACAGTGCTGATCGGAGGTGTTAGTAGATCGTTTGCCATCGCAGAAACAACTGGTCATCGGCATTCATACCATCGTCAGAATTCAATTACTTCTTATGAACTTTTCTTAATTATTGTTACTAGGTATATTATGATTAAAGTAATCAATTAATTCAGCATGCAACGCATTTGGAGTTGTGCTCGATGTTTGATTACATACATTGGAAGATAAACTACTACTAGTACTAGAGGAAC
>CAIGRP010096829.1:0-22297 GCA_903798385.1 Fraxinus cuspidata
TTTTAATTTATCGATTTTGATTAGATCAAAATAATAATTCACGTCGTTAGGCATCGTGATTGAGAACCTAATGGGTCACACACAAAAGAGAATCAGAAGAATGAGATTTACCAATTAATTAATTGACAAGTGTTTGATAATTAATTAATCGAGTTGCTTATTAATATGCCCGAATTAATTAATTCATGGACCAGATTTAATTAATTTGATTAATTAAATAATTGACCGAGTTAAGTTTAAGAGACGGGTCAAACCCACTTGAACTTATATTAATAGGCTACTAGGGTTTAAAAACTGTATGGAATAATTCATTATTCTTACTAGCACAAGAAAAGAAAACCCTAACTGTCATTCTTGTTCTCTGTGTGGATCACCATTAAAGGCTGGACAATTGGACAGCTTGGATTGCAGATCGTGATTATTGAAGTTCAAGAAAAAGTAAAGGAGTTTGTGGAATTCATCAAATGTATTAATTCTATCACAATTTCTATCTAAACACAATGTAGATCATTGGTGGGAATTGAATATTGTTTTAATTTCCACTGCGCATGATTGATTCAGTTCCTAACAGGTTTCGAATCTATTTGTACTGCTACTTCGTATAATATTGACAGAAAAATGTTTAGGGGAGCATTTTTATTATTCACGAGAGATTTTGATTACGAAACTCCAGCCTGCTAAATAAGGTAAGAATATTGAGCCGTTTGATTTTCTATACATATGGATAGAGATACATACACCCCCACCCCACGCCACCAAACCAAAGGGATTTATGGTATACATATAGAGGTGTCAAAATTGTGTATGTATACTGTATAACAAAGTGTTAATAGAGAGAAAAAGACATGCCCAACAGTCAACTCTCTCTCTCTCTCTCTGTGTGTCGAAATTGTGTACGTATACTGTATAGCAAAGTGTTAATAGAGATAAAAAGACATGCCAAACAGTCAACTCTCTCTCTCTCTCTCTATGTATATGTATATATGCATGTCATTGTTTCTCTCTCTACACGTAGATACACACACCTGTATGTAAATGGTGGAGCAGAGACAGTTAAAAAGGCATTAATTATTTGAAAAAATTAACGTTGGAAAATAATTTTCGTATCCTAATTTTCTTTACTTTCTATTAAGAGGAAAGCAACCTTAACTAATCCGATATCGTTTTTGTATTGGGAATAGAATAAAAAGATGTAGATAATTTTTTATTATTATTTTTTCTTTGGAATCAATGAAGGGAAAGTCAAACCCCATTCTCTAATCAAGAAATTGTAAGTATAATTAGAGTCTATATGGTTCGATTCATCGAAATGAATTGATTACTGAAAGAAGTTTACAATTCTATGTGCAACAACAAAATTGAATTGAACCATAATCGTGGTCATTATTGAATCTCATTTTCAAGACTTGGAAGCATATGAAACCTTTCAATATCCGGTTTTGATTCAATTCGAGTCATTATAAAAAAAAATTCTAATATTTATATATAGCTCATATTTGATTTGATAAAAAAATTAAATTTTTATAAGATTTTGATAAAAATTGATGAAATGTATAATTTTGAAGTTGAAAAAAGGGAGTTTCCTAAAATGTGAGATTGAAAATAAATTTGCAAAAATATAACATTTGAAAAATTAGGAGCAAATAAAGATATGATGTCGGGTGAGACTTGTGTGCGCGCGAACGTGTTTTGGAGTGTGGGTTGGTGGAGTTTGTTTGAGTTTCGAACAAAGACACACATACAAATGACACACACTGGTTGGGCTGTGGAATACGCTGGTTTTTTTTTTTTTTGGTGAAGTAAAATGGATTTAGTTTTTGATTGAATGATTCCTTGGGATTTTGATTATCTTTTCAATTATAATTGCTATATACAAAATTTCATTTGCGCTAAATTAGCAAAATTCAATTACCATAAAGTTATTTTCCGCCGACTTAAAGAGCTTTTCCGTCTATGTTCAAACGCGAAAAACCATAATTAATAAATAAATTCAAAAATAGTTGCGATTGTCATCTTCAGTGCACGCAATGATAAAAATAATTTTAACCAATTAAACAAAATGATCAACTCTTGACTAGAACCAAATATTTAAAACAGGATTCATAATTCAAAAAAATTTTAAATTACTGCTGATATAGGTGAACCCATTTTCTTCAAAGAGCATGTTTGGCACAATTGTTTCAAATACTTTTTTTTTCTTAATTTACTTTTCTTTAGTTTCACTTATAAGTAATGTAATTACTCATGAGTAAACAATTTTTAAGGATAGCCAAACACGATTTTAGTCTACTAGAAAAATGCAGCATTTGGCTATAAAAAGTGTAACATCCAAGAAGACAAGATTTGCCTCACTGTTCAAATTAAAGTTAACATTGTGTAGACATTTGTGGGCTGATATTGACATTGTTGGCCAATATTTCCAAATTGCAGGAATTTTTAGAAGAATTATTTGAGTAGTATCAAATGAGATTGCTATTATTATTCTGTGTGAGCAACAAGAGGAGATTACAGACCATATCTAAACAAAAAGAAAGAAACTATACAACGGCTAAAAGACTGCAGAGTAGGAAAGGAATTGAATTATGGTAACTGTGGCAGAATTCCTTTTAGGAGGCTGAGGTACAGAAAAACACTTTAAATTTATTGCCTTGATTTTAGGCATGGTCTTCATGCAGTAATCATCTCCAAACTTGGCCTGGACTGGAGGCGAAGTTTGAGACAAAGAAGATCAAGTGTGGCTTTGGACAAGGGTTTGGTAAAGGTGTCTGCAACCTGATGTGTAGTGGAGATATGTCGAGTGACAAGGAGAATTAGTGCAAATCGTTCATGCACAAAGTGGTAATCTAACTCAATATGTTTGTCAGGAGCATGGAAGATCAGATTGATTGTCATATGGAGCGCACTGAGGTTACCACAAAATAACACTGGAGGATGAGGTTGAAGAACACCAAGGTCTTTAAGAATGAATGTTAGTCATGTAATTTCGGCAGCAGTATGAGCCATGGCGAGATATTTTGCCTCTGTGCTGGAGTGAGATACGATATTTTGCTTATTTGCACACCAGGAAATAGGATTGTGGCCAATGAAAGTGAAATATCCAGTCGTGGAGCGATGAAGTAGGACAACATGCCCAGTCTGAATTAGAAAATGCACAAAGATCAAGTGTAGTGTGGGAAGTAAAAGCAAGACCAAGATTAATAGTGTCTTTTAAGTATCGCAAGATCCGACAGACCATTTGAAGATGTGAAAGAATGGGTGCATGCATGAATTGAGAAAAAAAAGTGAGCACTATAAGAAAGATCAGGTCAAGTGAGAGTTACATATTGTAAAGCACCAATGATCCCACGATAGAGACTGGGATCATCAAGTAGAACATCATTGTTTAGACACTTAATCTTTGTTTTGAGAAGGGTGCTCATGGGCTTGCAATCCACCATTTGTGTTTTCTCAAGAATGGTAAGAGCATAGTGAGATTGAGATAGATGCAGTCCATTAAAAGTATGTGTGATCTCAATACCAAGAAAGTGGTGGACGAGACCAAGATCCTTCAGGTCAAAATCAGTGTGTAAAACTTGAATAAAATTAGTTAGAAGTTGTGGGTTAGAGCCTGTAAGGAGCATATCATCAACATACAATAAGAGAATTAATGGGCCATGAAAGGAATGTAAAATAAATAATTATGGATCAACTAGACTACAAAAGAAACTATGTTGTAAGAGAAAAGCACTGAAACGGTCAAACCAAGCGCAGAGAGCTTGTTTTAATCCGTAAAGAACACATTGTAGCTTGCACACATGTTTAGGAAACATTGGATCTTCCATGCCTAGGGGTTGCTCCATGTAGATATCTTCAGAGAGAAATCCATGGAGAAATGCATTTTATTGTCTAACTGTCAAATATCCGAATGATGAACCAAGGCGAGACTGAGGACAGGATGAATTGTTCTAGGTTTGATGACACGAAAGAATGTGTCAATGTAGTCTACTCCATCTAATTGATGATAGCCTTTTGCAACAACACGAGCTTTAAGTCGAATTAGTTTGAGAAATATGGAGGGGCAGCCCACGAGTAAAAGATACTCATCCATTGATTAGAGGAAATAACACAATCACGGCCTCGAGGTTTCTTGAAAGGAAAACTGGTCTCATCAAAGACCACATGTCGTGAGATAAACATTTTTTATGTAGATGGATGAAAGCACTTATAGCCTTTGTGCCAATCACTATATCCCAGAAAAACACATGGCACTGTCTTTGGGTCAAATTTATTTTTTCGAGTATCCAAAGTATATGGAAAACATTTAGACCCAATCAATCGTAGAAAGGAGTAATATGGATGCTCCCCTTCCCCCCGCAATTTGAAATATGGTGTATCCAAATCAAGAGATAAACAACAATTGTAAAGGAGCACCATAGTGAAACAACATTGTCATACCTAGTCACGAATTATTCTATGACGACGCTCAACCATACCTCTTGTTCTGGGATGGGCAAGAGATTTGATGAATGATACCAAGTGCTGGGAAGTGAGAGTTGAGCCTTGAGGTAATGAATTCTCCACCACCATTAGAGCGAAAGTTTTTGAATTTTTGTATCAAATTATCTCGCGACATATTGTTCAAAGGACACATAAGCATCAACAAATTCGGATTTTGTTTTAAGAGGGATGTACCAAGTATATCGAGAGAAATCATCAACTAACCATGCATAATAACGAAATTTTCTAAGGGACAAAATAGGTGATGGTCCTCATAAATCACAATGAATTTTATTGAAGATAGTTGAACTAGAATTATTATAACAAGAAAAAGGTAATTTACTGAGTTTGCCTGATTGACAGCTTTCGTAAATTGATTGTAACTTATTGGATCCTTGAACATGAATTAACCATTTGCATTGGAGTAACTTTAGAGTGGATGCTTGAGGATGTCCTAACCATTGGTGCCACTCTTCTACAGTACTGGATTTGAACCTATGAGAATGATCTAATTCATGGGGCTTAGAAATAACATACGAATCATCCTTGCGCCTTCTAGTCATCACCTTGTAACTTATCTTCCGTTCCTTACCACCTAAATCCACATTAGAAAATTCAAAATTCAAAAGGTAATGATCAGTGAGCTGGCTTACAGATAGTAAGTTCCATTTTAGATAAGGGAAATTCAAGACATTATTTAAGGGTTGGACTTGAGTTCCATTTTTAACATAAGCATCACCAACAGATTTAATTGCTAGAGATGTATCATCGCCAATTAAAACAGAGTCAGTACCTAGATAGGGACGTATATTTTTCAGCGTGCTTACATTACATATCTTGTGATTTGAGGCCCCTATGTCTCATGTCCATTCAGTATCAAAGATTGTGTTGTTAAGAGTGAGAGCAGCTAGGGCCTGTAGGACTTTATCTTGTTTGAGAGATTGTTTTAGCAAATGCCAACAAATCTTTGCAATGTGTTCCATGACACCGCTAATTTGACAAGAATCATTTGCGGTACATTTCTCATTCAGCTGGTGTCATTCGCCGTTGTTTTGGACGAGGTAGTCTTCGATTCATAAAATCTTGCTTGATGTTGTCATGAGTTGGATGTATACTAAAAGTAGTGTACTTGGTTGTTGGAGTTTTGGTTGTTGAAGTTCTAATTGTGGGCTTGGAAGCCACATCCATTTGAGTTAAAGTGGTTTTATGATCTTTTGTTAGTGGAAATACATTGTTGAGGACGTTGTTTTTGGCCATAAAAGGCTAACTAGTGAGTTGTTGCATTGGTGGTGAGCCCGTTTTGATGTTGTTCATACCCTTGCAGTAGGGATACTTGTTCAGTGTATATTGGATGTGGTGGCTTTAACATGGTTGTGGTGAAAGACTCATATTTTGGCCTTAAACTTGTGAGAAGAGAAAATACCTTGACCTTATTAGTGACAGAGCTTCCAATTGCTGCTAGGTTGTCACACGTCTTTGAAATTACGAATATGCTAGCCAATTGGTGAGAATCATACACCTCCTCGATGGTGAGAATATCACCACTATACAATATCGTATTTCTAAATGAAGAAAATGAAGCGGACAACGAACACAATAGTATCAAGGCCAAATCTTCTTCATCATAGCGATGATCTCTTTAAATACAACCAGGTGATCTTTCAATAATCCTACTTCTGTCGTTCGATAAGAGTATAAACGCTGCTTGAGATGCAACTTGCTTGTAAGACTTTTAGTCATACACAATTGCTCCAATTTCAATCATAAAGCAGCTACTGAACCCACATTCAAAACATCATGGAGAATGGTATTCGATAGATAAGATGAATGTGAGAAACTACCTTCTTATCCTTCCACAATTTCTCCTCCGCATTCAAAGTTGCGGGCATCTTGTCAACTCCTAACAACGCATCATCCAAATCCTGTGTACAAGTACTGCACTCATCTTAACCTGCCATAGCAAAAAATCTAGTGTTCCAATCCAAAAATGGAATTTCATACTTCATGGAAGCTATCACGAACGAAAAATCTCAAAAAAATCAAACCCTACGCTCTTGCGGAACTGCTGAACCTAGTGCTCTGATACCACTTATGTTAATTATGCCTAAAATATCTTATACCAATTGACACAATAATGAAGTATTTAATCATAAGCAAAAGAATAAAAGAAGACAAGAAAATATGTCTAATGAATTATGAGATTTTATTACATCAATAATATTGGAGAAATATACAATTCATCTTAAAGTTCTAGTAATCTATTTTCTCACAATATTTTCACATCATAAAATTGTATAAAAGAGCCTAATATTTATAGGGAACATGTAGTGGACGTGTCTAAACTCTCCTAGTAGAGTTGTTGCTGAAGTAGAATGCCAAAAAACTGAGTTCAAAATGAAAAAAAGGGAGAAAAACACAAAACCAGAACACATATAGGTGATGGTGGCGCCGCAGCGCCGGACGTTCTGCCCAAAATTTCTTTCTGTTTTTTGTTCCAAATTGTTTTCTCCATCCCGAACTCTTTTTCAAGTCCAATACCAATTTTCAACTCTCAATGGGCTTCCAAAATAAAACTTCAACTTCATATAGGACTCCAATAACATTCCAAACTAAATTCTTCAACTGCACGTGAAATTAATCTTAAATTCAATTATTTCAACAAAAAATTCGGGTTACACCTTAATTCTAACACATGTCTTGACTTTCAGCAAAGGCCATGACTATGAATTCATAAATATAACTGGAGCATTGGTCAAACCAAAGGTCATGACTATGAATTCATAATGTCTGTAATGAGTCCTAAAAATAGTGTTTGGTATGTTGTTTGCCTTAACCTTTAACAGATGATACCCTGACCTCAATTCGATCTTTGAAAACACTGTTGCACCCCTTAATTGGTCGAATAAATCTTCTATTCTTGAATGCGGGTATCTATTTTTTATAGTCAAACGGTTCAACTCTTGATAGTCAATACACATCCTCATATTCACATCTTTCTTCTTCACAAAAAGTACTGGAGCACCCCAAGGACATATACTCGATCGAATGAAACCTTTTTCCAACTCCTCAAACTATAACTTCAATTCTTGAAGTCTTTTGGTGCCATTCTGTACGGGGCCTTAGAAACTGGTGTCGCGCTGGGAACCAAGTCAATTGTAAATTTCACTTGCCTATCTTGTGGAATGTCTGGTAAATCTTATGGGAATACGTCTGCAAAGTCTAGCACAACGTTAATATAATTACCGGTTGTTTTTGTATGTTTAGAACCGATGATATTAACTAAGAATCCTTGACATGACTCATTTCTCAGCATATTCTCCGCTTGTAAAGTCGGTACAATCCGAGGTAAAGACTTAAACCTTGCTCCAAAGAAACGGAACCCTTCCTCTCCCGGTATGTGAAACAACACTTTTTTTTCTTGATATTGAATGGTCGTATGATTGAGTCATTACCAGTTCATACCTGAAATAACACCGAAATCTTTCATCTCTAAAAGTTATAAGAATTCTTCTTGACGTGCACTTCAATTAGAATTCTTCAATTATTTCAACAAGAAATTTGGATCACACCCTAATTCTAACACATGTCTTGACTTTCAGTAAGAGCCATAGCTTTCTCTCGCCATAAAGGATAATTATCGAACTTGAGAGTGATGAAGTTACTGACGTTGTGGGAAAGTGAGGCCATTGAGAAATAATTGTTGCTTACAATGGCTCTAATACGAAGAAGCATTTTTTGAATTGTATCAAATGAGATCGCTATTATTATTCTTTCACAACGTGAGCAACAAGAGGGGATTACATACCATACACATGAAGAAAGAAACTATTCAGCTGCTAAAAGACCGCAGAGTAGGAAAGGAAGTGAATTATAGTAACTGTGGCAGAATTCCTTTTAAGAGACTGAGGTACAGAAAAACAATTTGAATGTATTGCCTTGATTTTAGGCAAGATCTTCATTCAGTAATCATCTCCAAAAATTGATGATGATCATGAGGATTCTGTTGTGATTCCTTGAGCTAGCTGATTTGTATTAATATTTTTCAAAATTATTTGATGAATAATTTGGGTTTTATGATATTTTAGTGTTCAATTATACATGCAAGAAAATGACTGTTTCCTCTGTCATTTTTACTTTTTGACTTTTGCAATTACATAATGCTTTTAACATAATCGACGTGTTTGATAGGGTGAATAGAATACTTTTATCATAATTGACAAAAACAAGAAAAAGAAGAAGTAGAAGAAATTGTATTAATGGTTTTCAACCTTTTTTGAAATGAATCATCAATCATTTATTATAATTGTAGAACGATAATTGAAATTGTCTGAATTGTTATTTAATTGTCACGTGATCCTTCAAATCCAATTTTATGAATTATGTTGTTTTTGTACTTGAGTTGGCGTCTTTAAAATTTGAAGTGAGACAAGCTACCATTAGAACGACTAGATTCTTTCGATTTTAACGAACATTCGATGACTCTTGTTAGAATGATGAGACAAAGGGCACGCCCTTTGGTATCTCCATGATTCAACAGCAATGAAGCAAGTTATTGCTATGATTGTAGTGTGAATTGGATGTTTTAATTTGTGTGCCCTTTGATCTCAATGTAAGGAATAATATGTTTAGTACATAGTATAAAATTATATTGAATTATATCTATTTTTATTTAATGTTCATCTAATTTACGTAATCAATCATTTCAAAGATGTGAACCGTAACAACTCCTTGATGTGAAATAATGATAATTTTTCCTCATTTAATTTTTGAATTTAATTTTCGAGTTCTACTTCAATTTGATCCCAGTTAAGAACATGCTTCCTAAATTGAAAAGAAATAAAATATGAAATTATCACGCTGTCGAGTATAGACGTCAAAATCTGCCAACAGTAAAATTACAGATGCAAAATAATTCACGTGACATTGAGGTTGACCATTAGAGGTTCTTCGACAATAAAGTTAACCAAGAATGTCAGTAGTACGTATAGAAGAATTAGAATAATTCTATTTGTACATCATGCTTTACAAAAGTGGTGTATTGGGTCCCACTTTGTCATACATTTATGCTCTTTTATGTACTTGTAGGTAAAGTTCTAAAATGCTTAATGAGTGATAATGTGTTTCGAGTGGGTATCAAGAATTACAAGCATATGCACTTTTCAAATTTTAAATATTAAAAACTAATAAATAATGAAAATAATGCACTATTTGAACTTTATACATTTTCTTCAAATTTTCAAAAAATAAAAATAAAAATCATATTGTTCAGAATCATAAATATTGTAATTACTTGAATTTTATATACATATTCTTTAATACTCTACATATTATTGTATTTATAATTCATGGACTTAAGTAATTTGGGCTATTTGATGTTTATTGAGCTCTCTCTCTCTCTCTCTCTCTCTCTCTCTCTCTCTCTCTTCTTTTCAAGAAACTTCTCCGAATGGGCTTTACTTAGCCTCTCCAACTCTTCTCTTTAATTTTTAAACCCATTGGAGTTGTGCTTCAGAGCTTTAGTTTTCAGAGTAGTCTTCATTATAGTAGCCATGTCCGGTGTGGGGTATTTCTTCTTGGCATGATTATCTAACCAAAAGTAGAGGGTTAGGATCCATATAAACAAAGTATGGAAATCAGTAAGTAATGGCGCTTCGGAACATTACCTTGTGAAGCCATCAAGCCAAAGTTAATAAAAAAACTTAGATTGGCGATGAGCCAATCAAAGTGGCGGGATTTAAATAGACACTTGTAAATGTCCTCTATAAGCTTCCACTCTGAACTGAATAACTGGAAGTGATCGACGCAATTTGGAAAATAAAGCTCTTCCATATTAACAGCTACACAATCTCCTGCTTGGAAAGTAAGCTCTTCCATACGATTGGGTACCAACAGCTCAATAGAGTCTGGTATGTAGTATTTCTCCATGCAGCCTAACAAATCAGCTTTCTTTATCACCGAAGCAACCTTTAAGACACCCAACCCCGCCTCATAATCTATAGACCCTCACTCATGGCCTAGATACTCTCACCAGTCCTAATGGCTTTAGCCAAATCCTTAGTTCATGTAAAAGTGGATATACCTGCCTTGACGGCTATACGCTGAAGATCTACATCCATGTCTCCTTCCCCATTTCCCCTTCTAGAAGTAGAAGTTATTGCAAAATAGCAAAAAAGTTGAAGAAAAAGAAGGGAAAGTGTTTCTAAGAAAATGCAATTTTGCCTAGATAATCGGAGAAGAAGTAGCAGAACTAACTCGCCGGAGGTATGATGATAAGCCGAAAATTGGAAAATCTCAGAGAATAGCAAAGATTTTTAGAAAATGTGTATCTGCAAAAGTGAGAGACAGAAAGAATGTCTAAAATGGTTCATTTTATAAGTGATTCGAAGTTACCTTAACCGTAAGATGGTGATCTGCCTAATTTAGGACGTCCATCCGACTAATGGATTTGAAGTGTTGAAATGTTTCAAATTTTTATGGCCAAGATTAAAGCGTGTCCTTCACGCACACATCTCTATGCATCACTTCAAGAGTACAAAAGCAACACGTCATTATGCATTCAATGTAACAGCAAACATGTGCATTGGGAGATGTGGCCTTCAACTGTCTATCTTTGGAAACATACAAGCCATCAAATCATTGTTACACCTCTCGTCGAGGCCCAAGTAGAAGCCTATTTGATAGCTCAATCGAAGCCCACTTAAGAGCCCATGTGGTAATTCAACCAAAGCCCACATGGCGGTTCAATTGAAGCTCAAGAAGAAGCGCATATGGCAGCCACCTATGTGCGTCTCTCCAAGGTAGGAGAATAGGGACCTCAACCAAAGAATATTGATCGATTTCTAAGTAAAAGCACGAATTATAATTTTCAATATTCCAAAATAATGTTGATATATTGCTCTTAAAGAAGCAAATATATGGCTCTTGAAGAACTAATGTTTTGAAATAATATTTCGTTGTTATCCCTAAAGTTGCATGACATTATAATTAATATTCAAGAAAAATATTAATTGTTCCTAAGCAGCATGAATTATAATTTTCATTATTTCAGAAGAATATTGACATGCTCTTGAAAAAGTAATATTAAAATATAACATGCTCTCGAAATAACACATTATAATTCTTATTAATATTTTAATTAGATTTTACTTTCTCTCAAAGAGCATAATAATATAAAATCTAACATAAACTATGTTTTTACTCTTGAAAAGTAAATTCTTATATAATTTGTTACTTTAAACAATAATACATTATTACTCCTGAATAGCATGCTATTATTGTTATTTTGGAATGAAGTACAATTCAAACATTTGAATATGTTACAAAATTGTTTTAATCAATTAATACAAATCAATTTTTTTCAAGAATATTGTGTTGCTCTAAAAGAAGTACAATTTTATATTTATTAATACTCTTGAAGAATATTATGTAGCTATTTTTGAAGAATCACAATTTAGACATTTCAGTGTAAATATTATATAAATTATGAAGAATTACAATATTAATTAAATTGCTTCCAAAGAAACAATAGTTTATTTACATCAATATTCCCGAAAAATATTATTTTGAGACTCTAAAAGAGTCAATATTGTGTGATATGAAAGGATAAACTTATTATTGTTAGTAATTTATTTTCCACTAGATAAAAAATAAATTTACAAGTTTGTAATAGTGTTTATTAATTGGTACACTATACTAAATTTTAGTGATCATTTTGATAAATATTGTTTTAAACTAGAAGTTCAATAACTCTTATATTTTTGTTTGGTATGTCCGGTTAGGCCATCACTATATCAATAATGATGCGAAATTAAGAATTCAAATATTCAATAAAGGTTTAGGAGATTCTTCAATTTTCATAAATTGCTATATAATTTTTGTTCTCTTTATCAAAAATTGATCATCACTAGCTTAAATATAGATTAAATTCCCTATGTTCCTGAAACTTAATCAAAGTGATAAATAAGGCTCCATCACCATTCACATTAACTATTTAGATGTTATTTGTATCTAATATATTTGATACATATACTTACATGATATTCGCAACCTGAAGTTTACGAAATTACTGCTCACATTTTAGATTATGAGCATAATTTTCAAATTATATAGTTAAGGCGGTGTGTCTTGTCAATGCTAGTGGGCGTAAACTTAACATTTTAATAAGTATTAGTTAGGATGTAGATAAATGGTTTAACATTGTTACTTGTTAAACACCTCCAGTTAACTTAATTGCGAGCAAAGTATTTTTCATTTCTGTTTAGAGAATGCTCTGATGCATCATGCCAACATCAAGTTCTCCCTATTATAATTGACTTGTGGTCAGAGCTTGATTTCTTCATCAAATCATTTGATAGTGCAATATATATTCAATTAATCCACTACATTACACTAAGATGAAAAGTAAAGAAAGTTGAAAATAAATGTGTGGTTTGAACACATATACCAAATGGGTGATATTTTATAACACAATAAAAATGATTTTCAATTTGATTGTGCAATTTTCTCAGCATTAGGGGAGAGATTAAGAAGTTGAAAATAATGTACAAATGCATTATTATCTAAATTTTTGCAAAAGATAATTCGAACTAGAAGTTCGAAAAATAATTTATTTAGATCCATTTACTGACCAAAGAGACCAATAATATCTCACACACCAGCTTTAAATGCTCCAACTCGAATTAACTTCTTGAAAGACGATTAGTTAATATTATATTTGATAAAATTATAGCATGTCTGAAACATGATGATATTCGATTCTAATATAAAAATCTCCAAACAAAAAGAAACAATTAGCAAAGATTGTCCCATTACGAAGGTATATACTCTTGATGAGTATTTGGACATAACAAATTATAAAACCTTAGAAGAGGTTTATGTACTTGATATATTAAAAGTTGAGATATCTCAATATAAAAAAAGAAATATAATTGAAAAAGAAAAAGTTATCGACAACATTGTTACACATGATGTACTGCATCATATTATGAATAGCGAGGAATCGAAAATAAATTCATTAAAACATAAGGATCGAAGCAATGATTGGCCAAAATAAATGGATACAATCCTAGCAAATTGAATTACTAGAGAAACCAGAATTTTCTAGATCTACAGTCCGAACACCTAAATATGTATACTTATGCGAAATGAAAATTGAAAAAGTAAAGTCATAATATGAAATATACGACTCTTTACATAACGAATTTCATGAAAACTTGGGTAAATTAATAAATTATCAAGTGGTGGATATAATCACAAGTCTCCATTTTATTAGTTTGACAATGCATGAAATTTGATATGCATATAATAAATTTGATTATAGTCACTTATCTTGTATGGTTTTAATACTATCCATAAATGATTTTTTATCTAAAGCATATAATCCAAGTGCTATTATCACGAGGGAGAGTTACGCATTCTCTTGACCAAGGTTTTGACCTATTAGATTTTCCTGACAAGATTTTTAATGAGGCAATTTTTGTAGTGTACTAAAAAGAATAATGTGCTCTTTTTCCTTCATTAAGATTTTTCCCACAAGGTTTTTCCTAATAAGGTTTGAATGATGCATATTCTTTGTGTGATGAATATCTATAACATATAAGATATTTTCCCTCAAAATAATACTCTGATAGATTTGAAACTCTCAAAAAGATCAACAAGATCTATTTTTCAAATCATTATGCTACTATAGTCATCAAACATTAATAAATCTCCCGTATGAAGACGGTGTTATTTGTAAACTATATAGATAACATGAGATATACTTCACCAGAAATTGAAATATTGAAGACATGGATCGCTTGATACAAGAATCTTCACTTATTGAAATCAGAGAGAGAAGTTGTACTCTTTTTCTTTCGATCAAGTTTTGTCCCAATTGTTTTTTTTTTTTTTGACAAAGTTTAAACAAGACATCATTTTATTACTCCAAATTATTTGTACTATTTTTTCCTTTGTTAGTATTTTTCCATCGAATTTTTGCCAAACAATGTTTTGAGAAGATAGTTATTGAACAAATAATTATCAAATGGGGAGTGTTGTAAAATTATAAGGTAAGTATTGATAATTATGTAGTCTTATCATCATGTATAGATAATTCTTATCTAATTTAGAAAGTCTATTCATTGCAATTGTAACTCTCATTTTTAACCCTATATATTCGAGTCTGGATTCTTGATAAAATACACACTTGAGTTTTGACTCTTTACTTTTCTCTCTATTTATTGTCTTTATTTCTCTTCTATTCTTTTAACTTTATAACAAGTTTTTATTTTTTAACTAAATTATACTTACCTAATCTAAAACTAAACTAACTTAATTTTTGAAGAACTATTGGAATTAAGTGGTTAAGAATTTTGATTTCACTTAGGTTATTTAACATTTAATTAATCCAAATTCATTCAACCCTTTTTTCATATGTATTAACAATCGAATTAACCAACTTTAGTTCATCTCTCTCGAGTAAAATTAACCCTATTCACATGCCCAAATTTATTGTCTCTATATAAATTCATATACGTGTAAACGCATTCAATTTTAGAAATTCAATCATGATTGCATAACCTATAAAATTATATATCTATTTCTTATGACACCTATATCACGTTATTGCACAAACTAGACAAATATATCTCCTATTGATTTCAGTATCATCATTAAATCAAACATTAGTGATCAAGTAATTGAAGCAATAAACATACAATAAACGATTAACAAAAATCAAGTCAAATGAAATTTTTGGAATTAAATAAACATTAATGTAAGTTATATCATTCATCATAACAACCAATTATTTAGCATTCATAATTGCGAAATTAAATAATAAAAGAATGAAAAATATCACCGAATTCATTACAATAAAGGAAGAAAAGAATTCAAGCAATTGTTATTTTTCGGCAACTAATTCCCAATAATGGACTTCAAACTCTTCTTGGATAATTGTGAATCTCTCGATCAATTATGTTTTCAACCTTCTCCCAAATTGAGATAAAAATCTTGAGGATTCAATATATTTGGATGAGTAATTATGTCTCAATATTGTATCTTTAGCTTTCACTAATTTTTGAATGAAAGATTCCTATTTATAGACTTAAATTACGTTTAAAATAGAATTCCAAAAGGATTGAGAACCATAACTTTAGTTCAATTAGAATTTCTTAAATTGTTGGAATTTACACTTTGACTTTATAATTTGATCCTGTTTCTTCTTTCTTGTTTGGATTTTGTCCTTAAGTATTTCCAATGAGGTCCTTCAACTTTCAAACACGACTCCTCTGTCCCCAACTTTCAAAATATGTTCAATTTTACTCATTTTCACTCGTTCTTGTACAATCTTGAGTTTTCTCCTAAAATAATAAAAAATATGTATCTAATTCATAAAATTATTCCTAAAAGTCATGCTTTGACGGTCAAGATAAGTGTAATATTTACACTTTCCATTAAATGTGCAAAAGGGCTCAAAGCTTAACCTACGTAAACAATGACGAAAGCAGGTGGGGCCCATGGAGTCCTTGGCTCATACTGAAATTTGAGGGAAAAAAAAAACTTCAATGATTTTTTTTATTTTTAATTTATTATGTTTTGTGGTAAACACAATTTCCATCGTTAAATTAGGTCCATTCTGAATATGAATCATGCCTCAACCACTATATGTAAACAAAGGTGACTTAAGTTCTGATAAACAAAATTTTCACATTCCTACTATAGTTCTCCAGGCATTCCTTCGTACAAACAACTTGGTCATTCATCTTGTAGTGACAAATCTCTCACCTTTATATATTTTGCATATTGTTGATATCAGTTTCTTAATTAAGGGTTGATGACAAGACCTTTCACTAAATAAAAGCCTCTAAATAAGATCAAATACCACGCCACATCATCCCCAGAAATAGCACGAATCAAGTCATACTTCAAATCGACAGCTCCTTCGTGAATGAGAAATGTCATCATTACTGATTTGACTAGGTGAAGTCATTACCTCTACCTTGACCTATCCCATATGGACATGTGGTAGTGTTGATGTAAGCACCTCATGGCCAACCGATCACAGATGAACAATGATGGGAATAACCATAGTTATCTGAAACATCATGATGAGCTGCAAGAGATTGACCTCATTATCCACTTAAAAATGTCCAACCTGAATGATATGGCACATGTAATAAGAGAATTACTATAGCTAATGTATAGAGGCATCTAAACACTATTGATGATGTGAATAAAAGCAACCAACTTGCCAAATTTGGGGTAAAAATTGGATTCATTGGTCCCCTCCATGCACCACACGATCTCATACTTACCACTTTTGTACTCTTACACTTTCCAAACAAAGTCAATAACATAAGTTTTTTTATATTCTAGTTAATCACCTCGCTTAACATCACCATTAAGTTGATCAAAATTGGCCACGTCAATTGTGAACATCAACAATTTGGCGTTAGAGCTTTGTAAGAAAGCCATAAAGCGTTTAACCAATGATGTCCAAAGCATGGAAATAAAGCAAGCTAACACATTTCCCTTCGTCAAAACAGAGCTGCAATCTCCATCCAGGGAAAAGATTGGATGACCTTTCACCAGAAGAAGTTTACACTTATTAGGTTGAGAATCATCCAAAAACAGGACTTTTGAGGTAAAGAGTCCTCCCCCACCTGTTGAACGAAATGCTAAAAAGGCAAGAAGAGTATTTGACAGGTTGAGAACACAACGTTCATTAATACCTAAAGGCGAACGAACCAATTTTGTCCGAAAAGATCTTATAAGAAATGATGAGCCTAAGATAAGCCTATTAAGAAAGTGTACGGTTGATCTGGAGGCTAGGCACAAACGTACTATGGATGAGTATTCCACTGCCGCCACTCCCCTTTTACAGAGGACGTACTTGTAGAACCATTAATTGAAAATTAAAGATGCCTGAGCTCATTGGTCATGATGGGAAATGTGATTTTCTTAGCATTTAGACAAATACATGTCATCGATCGAGCTGCAAGTGACTAGTGATCCTATCATATGCAAAGCATTCCCCTTAAACATTAGGGGACAAGGCCCAAAGATGGTTCAAGAGGCTACATCAAAGGACTATCAAAACTTGTATGGATTTAGTCACTTTAACTCAGTTTATGGGTTCCAAAGCTAGTACGATGCCAAAGAAATGCTTAGTGAGTATCAAGTAAGGAAGAAGTGAGTCCTTGAAAAGCTATCTCAGGAGATTTAACAAACAATCCTTGGAAATAAAGAAAATATCTGATGACGTAGCTCTCATGGTTGTTCTATTTGGTCGAATGTCCTGTTCATGAGGACGAACCTAAAACTTATCATGAATTTCTTAGTCGTGCTGAAAAACATATCGGAATAGAGGAAACAACATCAGATCAAGTAGAGGGAAAAGTTGAGCTCCATCATACAGCTCAGTCTAAGGACAAAATGATGGATAAGTGATACATACCAGAACGAAGAAAAGACAGAACAGAGATGGAACAATCTTGCCTTTATCTGGAGAAGTTTCAGCAATATCACCATTTGAACACCTCTAGAAAGGGTATTCATGCAAGTTGGAAATAAAGAGGTCTTCCACAGACCTTTTCCTTTAAAGAAAAACACGGCAGGGTCCCATCAAAATAGATACTGTTGATATCAAAAGTCGACAGGACATAATACAAATGATTACCGGAATCAAAAGGAGCAGGTAGAGGCCCTTGTCAGGTGAGGGAAACTGCGTGAATTTGTATCCAAACTAGGAGAAACAAACTAGATACACCCTGTGCAACCACCTCCTTCATATCAACAAACTAACCCACAACCCGTCCCTCTAATACAGTCTGTCGAATTTCCAACCAAAGAGTAGAAATAAAATGCAAATATAAGGGAACTAATGTGCTAAAAATGGTTCAAGAAGGGAGCGTCGAAAATAGGTTAAAGATGTACAGGTCTGGTAAAATTATGAGGCGGGACGACACAAGTCCAAAATCACAACCATTTTTCGAAGAAGACTCATAAGAAGTAATACAAAACCAAAGTGACGCTCTGGTTATCACCATGCCAGTTGCCAAAATTAGTGTGCAATGAACTCTTATCGACAATGAGAGTTCTGTCAATATCCTCTAGCCCAAAACTTTGGAGTAAATGGGGATTCAAGAAAAATACCTACAATCCTACACTAGAAGACTGGAAAGCTTCACAGGCGAAGCCAGTGATGCACAAAGTCAGATCATCCTCATTGTCGAGCTAAGAGACATTTCCTACTATTGAAGAATCACTGTTGACTTTGTGGTAGTTGATGCTCCTTCCAACTATATTGTAGTTCTGGTAAAACCCATGTTGCATGAACTGAAAATTGCTACCTCTATCTATCATTATTGCATGAAATTTTCCACTTCTGGTGGAGTAGGTGTCGTACAAGGAGTCCAAGATGAGGTCAGGTCTTGTAACATTGACCTACTTAAAATTGGGTAAACATATTCCATGAAGATCAGTATGATCAATCTAGGGAAGCTCAGTTGAAAAGATCTATTTCAGTCGACCTAACCAAGAAAGGCATCACCGATAAACACCGTAAAAAAACTTGAAGATGAATACCTGCCATGTTATGAAAAGTATGCAAACTTGCACTCCTATTCGGTGTTCTAATAATGATCCTATGCATAGCCAGCATCAACGTCCCCAAAGTTTATATTGATACGTGAAATGCCCTTAATATTCGTTATGTAAATATATTTAAATGGATAGGAGTCCCACTGCATTTTCTAAAACGATGCTCAAACATAGTTCTTGGATTGAATGAAGCCTTAACTATGGTAAAATGAAAGATCAGTTTTGCTGTAGAGGTTAGAGAAGCCCCTCTCCGAGCTAGGGTCAATGCTAAGTTTATAATGTTTGACTCCACCTCGCTTTATGATCCGATCATGGGATAACCCCTACTCTTCAACCTAAAAGCAGTTGTATCAATGTACCATTATTCAATGAAATTCCCAACACTCTATGGGTCTGGGAAAATCAAAGATAATAGGTAAGCCACTAAAAGGTGTCGCATAATGAAATATCCTACCAGAACAGGGGTTCTTAACATTTTATCCCATCATGGAGTAAACATGGCATATCTGGCAGAGCCTGACCTCAATTCATTGGATCTCAGAATCAAGATCAAGGACAAGGGTGCAAAACTTGTGGAAGCATTAGTGAAAGTCCAGGTCAGCTCCGATCAAACCCAAATGAACTTAGTATACGAATTGCAGCAACCACTCCGGCATACACTTGTGAAATTCCTTAGTTAGAACCTAGTTGTATTAACCTAGAGCCATAAAGATGTGGAAGGAATTGACCTAAAAATTGGTTGTCACAAGCTTAGCGTTGATCCTTCAGTTCGTCCCAAGCAACAACAATAAAGGCCACTTGGTGCAAAAACGTAGGAAGCCCTACAAAAAGTGGGGGATAAGTTGCTTGGTAATGGATTTATCAAGGAGAAAATCTATCCCAGATGGGTTTCCAACCTGGTGCTTGTAAAGAAGAGCAATGGAGATTAGCAGGTATGCATAGACTTTAGTGATCTCAACAAGGCCTGCTCTAAAGACTGCTCTCTCTTCCAAGGATTGATCAAATGGTTAATGCCACTACATGGCATGAATTTTTAAGCTTTATGGATGCTTACTCTAGATATAATCAAATTCAAATGTATGAACCAGATCATGAACACACATCGCTCATAATAGAACGAGGTCCTTATGGTTACAAAATGATGTAATTCGGTCTGAAAAATGTTGGAGCTACGCATCAACGACTTGTTAACTTCATGTTTGCCCAACAAATAGGCAAGGCAATGGAAGTTTACATATATGAAAAAAGCATATTTTCCAAAGATTGCATCCAACACCTATTAGAAATGTTTGAAAAACTCAGAAGGTATAAGATGAAGCCGAATCCTTTCAATGTGCTTTTGGTGTAAGCTCAGGCACGTTCCTAAGTTATATGGTAAATCATAGAGAAATTGAGGCCAATCTAGATAAAATACGAGCTGTTATAGAAATGAAGACATGAATTAAGCCTAAGGAGATCTAAAGCCTCATAGAGAGAATAGCTGCCCTGAGTAGATTTGTATCAAAATCTATTGATCGCGGTAAACCATTCTTCGATACACTTGGGGGGAAAGAAGTTCGAATGGACCCTTGAATATCACAATACCTTTGAAGAACTAAAGGTGTAGTTAGCTCGGCCAACTTTCCTTTCCAAACCGAAGGCTAATAAAAGATTGTCACTTTACTTAGTTGTTTTCTAACGTGCCTTAATTGTAGTACTCATCAGGGAAGAGGATGATGTACAACATCTTGTGTACTATGTTAGCAAAGCTCTTCATGATGTTGAACTGCGTTATTCTCCAGTGGAAAAGCTAGACTATGCTCTGATCATGTCTGCAAAAATACTACGTCTTTACTTCTTGGAGCATCCCATCAAGTTCTGACTAATTATCCTTTGAAGCAAGTCCTATAAAAACCAGATACCTCAAGATGCTTGGTAAAATGGGTTGTAGATCTTGGAAAGTCTGATATCTCAAACAAACCACGCACAGCTATAAAAGGGTAGGCCATGGCTGATTTTGTGGCTAAATTCAACTCAGATTGAATTTTGTGAAATAAGTGATGAGTGTCAACGTCTTATGCCAATGATCCGAGCTCCACTAGAAGAACTCATTTCCATCATTAGTCGATGGCCATTTTAAAAATGTGGAATAGACATGATTGGACCAATTCCAACTGAAAGAAGTGGAACAAACTATGCAATTGTGGCTGTTGATTAGTTCACCAAATGGATAGAAGCAAAACCTTTTGCCAAATTAACATAACATAAAACAACTGATTTCAACAAGAAATAAATTATTTGTAGGTTTGGCATACCTCATTCCATTGTTACCTCTAGCGAAAAATGGTTTGATAATGCACGATTGAGGACTTTTTGTGAAGAGTTCAATATCAAGAAGTACTTATCAAATCCAAACCATCCTCAAGCAAATGGATGGGTAGAGGCCATCAATAAAATAATCAAGCACACCTTGAAAGCTTGTCTTGATACCCTCAAAAGAGCTTGGATGGATGAATTTCCATACGTATTATGGTCCTATCGTGTAGAGGCTGTAATTCCTTTTAAGATGGAAATCTCTTCATTTCGAATGACCAACTTCATTGAAAATAACAATGAAGAAGCTCAACTCTCCGAGCTTGATTTATTGGAGGAAAAAAGGAAAGAAGATAAACTCAAGACCGTAATCTACAAACAACGAAGTGCGAGATATTATAACTAGAAAGTACGAACTAGGAGGTTTGGGGTTGGCAATTTGGTATTGCAAATTTTTTTATGGCCACCCGAGAACTTAATACCAGATTGTTAGGTCCCAACTAGGGAGGACCCTACATGGTTGTTAATCTCATTTTATAGAAAAAGAATACGAAAAAGACAGCTCTTCTAAACCGTTCTGAAAGATGAAAATGCACATCTTCCCAATAATTGTGTCTCCAAGTGGCATGAAACACCAAGAGTTGTAGCCTCAAAAGGAGTAACTTCCTCATTAAGCTATTGCTTGAATTTTTGAGTAACTGATATCTGCCATGTGTAGCCAGACATGACCTCAATTACAACACATCAAATCAATGTCTTGAAGAGCTGTCTTGATCTAAATTTAACAAATATGTCAAAATTCAAATAATGTGGTTGGCACAAAGGCCAGAATTGTCGTTTGATGATAATACCGACCTTGGGGGATAATCTGTTGATATTAGTTTGTTAATCAAGAATTGATGACAAAACCTTTTACTAAATAAAAGCCTCTAAACAAGATCAAATA
>CAIGRP010096838.1:0-16005 GCA_903798385.1 Fraxinus cuspidata
TGAGCCTTGAGTCAGAGTCAAAGCCACCGACGAAGTTAGCTAGTATGACTCATTTTCTAGAGCATGTAGTCAATGTTTTGGGACACATGTTCATTTTTGAATGTCATTCCACTTCATTTGTAAATAGTTAGATGGGCTCACTACGTATTTTACATCCATACGTACAGTTTATGTTATTTTCATAGTAAAATTTTGAGAATTCGGTTTATCTATATATCGTATTGTACTTTCGTGGTTATTGAAGGAAATCATGAATTAGCAGCACTGGTATCATATTGTTGGTGAGAGTTGTATATATAATTGGTCACAGGTTGGCTAGTCCAAATTACAGGAGAGATAATGCCGAAATTTTATTAAAAATAATTTATAAAGTCGCATATTATAGTAGCCTTGATGGTGGGTCCAACTTTTAGTTGGTATCCATCATCGACGCATGTCACATTCCGGGACCACGGGCTTTAGTAGGAGTGGGGCGTGTCAGATACTCATGAGTGTCAATATCCTTAGACGGGTAGGTCTTATAAAGAAGTGAAGTTCCGCAATTTAGTGTTTCATTCACCACTGTGGAATCTCAGCAAAATTTAAAACCCACATGTACGAAGGACAAGCATGCAGATACCATTCATCACCTGTAAAACTGCAGAACTCAATGTTTCTTGCGATGCCACCCTTTGACCTTACACCAAGATGGCAAGCGAATTGCAGCCTTAAGTGGTCTGGGTCAAGGTCATGCTCGTCGAATTCATAACCTGTAAGATATATTTGACTATTTTATGGCACAGACTAATGTCGCTTTCAATGATGTTTGACAAACCAGGCACATCAGACAAAGGTAGTGCTGAGGGTTCAAATTGTCACTTCACTATTAATTAACTCATCAAAATAACAGCTCAAATGATCATACGACAAATAGTTGGTATAGCACATGGTGGAAAATTGTAATATCTTGTATGTACGAGGTTTGCCTCAATGTTTGACTATGGACAACATAAAATGATACCAATGCCAATACATATAATATGAAACTTAGATTTAAGAATTTATTACCTAATGCACGAATAATTTTATACAACTTAACTTTTAATTATTACTTAATGCCCGAATAATTTTATACAACTTAATATTTAATTATTACCTAATGCCCGAATAATTTTATACAACTTAATTTTTAATTATACATAATACCTGAAATTTGTGTTGAACTTGTAGTAAGATTGTAAGAAATAAAATAGATATATTGATAGCCGGTCCAGCATGATACATGATATTCAGACAATTGATCTTACCCTTCCTTATTAGAAACCCCAACCCAAGAGAGCAGGACTAATTTATTATTTGTTGAAATGAGGAGTTGGTGTGTATGCATGAAGTCTGAAAAGTAAACACTAAGTGGGAGAATTATATATGTACAAGTATGCACTAGCCATATATATTAAAACACCCAGTATCTCTACTGCAAGGGCATCAAAACAAGGTAGCCTAATTGGCTATATAGAAGAAAACCAATATCTTTCCCAGCTTTGTTTCTATAAAGGAATGAGAGAAATAAACTTTCTTCTTGACTGAAAGAGCAACTTTCAGTACTCTGACAAAAAAGAGTACCATGACATTCACCTCAATTAGATACCTCAATAAGTATTACAATTCTGTGCAGGAAAAAAAGAGAGGAAAAATACAACTAGAGAGATAGAAGTGGAGATGTCAAAAGCAGTGTCACATCCACATCCACTTGGCCAATTTTACCCGGTGAATTAGTTTCCTATTTTGATTATCATATCCAGAGTAACATAAAGTCCTCTTGATTATTGGTACATGTTTTCATTTATAAGAAGGGTTCACGACTCGAGGGGAAAAAATTACACTGCAGAACTAGATCTTCACTTAACTGTTCAGGGGGGAATGAATCTACTATCTGCAACGTACACTCCTACAACTACTTAAAATTTAACTTTTGGCTCAAGAAATCTTTGGAAGCTAGACATATCAACATTACAATGGGTTGGAGCTTCCTCTGATGTTTTTATTTTTCGCAACGGTAACTGCCATAAGAAAAAATAACAAAATGACAGGACGGACAGTATTCCACATAGAAGAACAATTTTAATTATCATAAAAGAGAAGTTCTAGGTGATTCCTTCCTTCTAAATGTACTGAAACCTCTGCATCATTTACTGGCCTAGTACTTGTGCCGTTAAGAGACTAAGTTTTGTCTGATCAGTAGATTCTTAATATAATAAAATCTCATGAAAGCGGTTTAAGAGAAGCTCACTTATAATAGCTTCTAACTTCTAAGCGAACTTTACAAATGTAATTCAACTTCCAGATCCACATTCTTATAGAATGTTAATCGTTATGCTGAGTTTGTTGGATAGAAGAATGCTCAGTATTGGCCACGGAAAGGGGACCAGCAATTAAACTCAAAATTTTGTCAGCACTCACGTGAATTTATCGTGATTCAAAAGAACAGGGAAAAAAAATCTTATCTGCCCAACTCTTTCTGTTTGTGTAAAATGGAATGCACGTCTATATTCTGGCTCCTAGAACTGGACTTTCTCATCAGAGATTACTCTTTCATTAATTTCCACAATTTTGGACAATAGAAATGTTCCCTCCACTCAATTGAAAAGAAAGAAGACGAGTAGGCAAACGATCTACCGAAGTACCATACCGTATATATTTTCAAGGAAGTATAACTATTGTTTGTCAAACTTACCTCGTAAAGCATTCAATGCAGTGGTTGCATGAGCTGGACTCAGAAAATCAACAAAACATAGAACAAATGGATCACCCAACACTGCACGGTTTAAGTTCAGATTAGTTATTGGAATAAATGCAAAATGATGACTGTGTGCATTAAAAAAAGACAAAACATATGTTCTTACTTCTTGATTCTTTGGACACAAGCCTTGCTTCTTTGTAGCCTACAAAAGGGCGAAATATATCTTCCAAGCCTGATAATAGAAGACACTTGATGGCGAAAATAAAAGCAAAACATAGAAAAATTTGTTCTACTAATAAAAGGATATGAGACACTTCCCTACGACTTCAAGCCTTCCACAAACAGTGTGCTGCATGCATCAGGAGAGAGTGAAATTTCAGGTCTCCCCCTCCCATCCCCATGGTCCAGCTTGCAGCCACCATTGGATCTGATCCCCCAATTTTTGTGACACGAGGATCATCAACATGATGGTGTCACCAAGTCCACCCTCATCAATATTGTAGACTTGCCACCAGCATAACGTGAAATTTGCAAGTACATTGCACTGATGAGTTACACCTTCATGTGCAAGATGTATAAATACATTAAAGAACAAAATTGTGCCCAGACTGAAACAAGGGCAGAAAGTGATTAACCCGCAACGTAGGTATTGGTCATATGATGCATTGATAGAGTCAGTATCTCCAATGACATGGTGTCCCCCCCCCCTCATCATCGTGGGCAATAGTGTGACACGTCATGGCCACTAGGCATCTCTACACAAAATGGAAAAATAATTATTTAACTAAAATGGTAATACATATTTAGGAGAATCAACAAAGAGAAATGTGATGTGTACATAATTATTTATAGATTGATGTTCAGATTCATGACATGGCATTGAATTAAAATTTAACCGATTTCCTTCGCAACAATAGGCCATATACGTTGCTCGTACAGGCAAGCGCGTCAAAATGACAAGTGTTATAAAAAACTCCACCACTTCTCTTTTATTCTCCTTTATACAAATTCTCGCAAATTGATAAGCTATTTTGGAAACTGATTCAATATTATTTCCCAACCAATGAGACAATATGCGAAAAAAAATTAGGTGTTACAGATTACAGGGAAATTTAAAATGAAAACTATCACAAAATCCTAATCCTGCATTATCAACAAACCCTGCATTATAACCCTATCTCGCTAAAAACCCTAACTCCCACATTCACAAACACAAATAAATTTACTCCAAACCCTATTTTTCTATAAGGAAAGTTGCCATAGTCGGATCTAGGTCATTTACCGACGAGAGGAGCCGCCGCCGCCTATTATCTCCGTACCTCCAAGAAGCATCCGTCATTTCGGAAACAGAGATTTTCTTAACGTGATTGATTACAGGAGTGGGAGGGTTTTCAATTGTGAGGTTTCAGATTGAACGAACTGATCTCAAGAGAGACTAGGTCTTTGAATTGGGAGATTGCTGATTGAATTGACGGAATTAAACTGAATCAGCGTAAGCATATTGCCCCCTTTTAAATCGCTCGTTTTATTTCTGTTTTATTCATTTTCCTTATAGCACTTTCTGTTTCTTTTATTTTATTGTTTTTTTTTTCCTATTTATTATTGGTATTTTTATTTTCCAATCGATCAAGTTTTTACTTGATGTTTGTGCTCAAAATTCTTTTTGTGTGTGAACTTGATGGGGACATCTGATTATTGTTTATTCTTTTATATTTGGAGTGTTCAGATAATTTTCTTAATTTTTTAATTATATAATATATTTGTTTTAAAATAATTGTTAGTATATTTGGTAAAATAATCACAAAGTTCGGTTGATATAAAAAGTGTAGTTGACATTTAAAGTACCACAAGCCCACCAAATCATGAGTGCAAAAAACACCTCTAGAGTTTGATTCATCGAGGTTCGGTCATTAATAATGTATGACCTAGTTAAACTCCACAAAGTGTAGTGTTCAAGATTATAGGTAGAAACAAGAATAAGGAAAAATGTCTAAAGAAAAGATAATTTAAACCCTCATAAAATTACATATCCCTAACAATGTTAGAATTCACATAACTCTTCAAATTCATCCCGTCTTTTGATTTTTTAACTCATACCCATTAATTAATCCACACACATTTTAAGATGTTTGACAAATTGTTCATTTGCCTTCCACGTATTAGCCATAAATGTGTTGAGGACATGATTGCATAAGTTACTTCAAGTCTTATGTAGACCATACTACACTAGCATAGAGCATTTTACTCATTTTTTATCTTTCCTATGTAGAAGTGATTTTAATTAGAATTCACATAACCCTTCAAATTCATCCCGTCTTTTGATTTTTTAACTCACACCCATTAATTAATTCACACACATTTTAAGATGTTTAACAAATTGTTCATTTGCCTTCCACGTATTAGCCATAAATGTGTTGAGGACATGACTGCATAAGTCACTTCAAGTCTTATGTAGACTATACTACACTAGAATAGAGCATTTTACTCATTTTTTTTATCTTTCCTATGTAGAAGTGACTTTAAAAATGTTTAACTAAAAATCTAGTGACAGTTTTGCAAGAAGAAAATCTTTTTAAAACTTTTGAAATGTATGATTTTTGGTTTAAGAAAAGAGTATGTTTAGGCCTATCCCTATGAATATCCATGCCAAGAAATTTTCTACTTGGACTTTCATTTCAAATTTAGATTTGAGTTTATTTTAAATAGTGTTGGGTTTTAACCGCAGCAAAAATGATTTAAAGACGTATAAATGAAATGCATACACGAAATAATACAATAATACAATTAGTTATTCATTATTTCAACCCAAAAGGCCCAATCTGGGGGGGGCTCAAGGGTAACCCCGTTTGAATAATATGTATCAACCACCTTCGAAAGAGAGTGAGAGTACATCAAACAAAATAAAACTTAGTTTTTAGTCAACAACCTATCAAACCCACAAGATCCTACACAGTAGATCGCCAATTTCTTAGGCTCAAGATTACTGTAGCAAAGCTATACAACAAGATTTACACTAATCTCTTCACAGTAATCACCAATCGAAGAACAGAAGAAAACAAAATGAAAGAGGCAGGGAAAAAAATCTAAAGACTCGAAAAATCAAAAAAGCCGGGGAAATAAAATGAACCGTGCAAAACCAAAAGTCATATTAACCAAGAATTAATCTTAGCCCTTGATCAGAGCCAACGATCAAGGGTCATCATGAAGTAGCACAATCATTGTATCAATCTGGTTGCCACGTGGGCCATCCAATCCAATAAGGCAACATTGAAAATTTATTAAAATGACCTCAATTCTAAGTTGTATTTGTAAAACATGATTTCTTCAAATAGACTCAATTTTTACTCATACTTTTAAATAGTTAAAATACATACAATCAACATATAAAAGCAAGTAAATATATTTACCATTTTCTCCATTTGAAAATAGAGACGATTGTCATATTTACTTGTTTTTGCGTGATTTTAAACTATGTAAGGCTTATTTTTTTGACAAATAAACCCCTTTCCTCAAAAGGTTAAGTTTGTTTCATACGAATTATCTCTTTATATTCTAAATATTTATTTCAAAAAGCATTTTTGATATCCATTTGTTCGAGCTCCCAATTATATTGAGTTATGAAAAAGCAATGATTGCCCTTATTGTGATGTACTTAACCACATGCGATTTCGATAGAAGCCCTTTACTATTGATCTAGCTCTGAACCTAACGTCACGCTCTTTCTTTTCTCTTTTAATTTTATAATCCACTTAAAAGTCTATTATTTTCTTACCTTTTAGTTTATTTGACAAATTCTAGTATGTATTTGATGGATTCAAGACATTTCATCCTCTGTTGTAGCTTGTAATTTCCTTGCATTTCTGTCAAATTTTCATGGCCTCCTCAAAGTTTCTCGGCTAATTATTCATTGTTTCTTAAGTATCTCTTGCTAATCGATAGTCAACAAGGGAGTGAGAAGGATCTTCTAATTCTCTAACTTTGTTTTAGTTTCAATTAATCTTCACTTTCTGAACCACTTTGTACTTGCTCCACGTTAATTTGAGCAAAGTTCAATATTCTGATCTGTTCATACCTCAAATTTGCGTACCTTTTTCTAAGAAGTTGTCATATTTCTTGCTAGGTTAGAACTTAAACATGTCATTATTGATTCATGAAAGATAGCAATTCTAAAATTCTGCAGCTCTTTAAGCCTTTCAGCAAAACCTGGAAAGACACACTTAAATCATTAGGTAACTATAGTTTATAGATCTATTAATCCACAATTCTTGAGGAACTTTAAAATCTATTTCACTTGAAGACTTCTATTTACCAAAGAGGTAGCAATCATAACAACTTTCCCTAGAGTCATTTGCCTCAATTTACTGCCTCTGATTACGACAAGAACAAAAATTATTTCCACCCAATATTTATGCTATCACAGTTAACCAACTAATAACTAATTAACTGATCTGATGGTAATTCTTGCATTTGGTCAAGTACAATTAAACAAAAATTCGAGGCATTTCTACCTATAACCCCGATAGAATGCTACCTAAAAATTTTGAGTTTAGCCCACTCATGTCATGGTGAATTTGTTTTTTAGACAAATGAATAGCACTTTGACTATCAAACTGAAATATATTAAAACANTTATTGCCTATTCTAGCAAAACCACTCACAAAGTCATCGTTAACCATTGGTCATTAATGTGTATTCTCAAAATCCCTATATCTACCGTAGCAATAGGGGCATGATTTATTAATACACAACTTTAACCACAATTAGTAGATAAATTAATTTATTTCATTTCTGAATCCCAAATAATTCAATTAGGGGTCAATCCACAAAGATTTAAAGTCATTTCTTCAAATCTCTCAATTTTTAAGTTTGTAGCCTTCACAGTCATCGATATTACTACCAAATAAAAGGCTTGATAAAAAAAACCATTTAATTCTCAGAAGAGGATCGATTGAAATCGTCTAATGGTTTTTGTTAGACCAACACATTTATGTGGAGAACTGGAAGATACTGCTACAGCAATAGGTCATCATCTGGTTCTTTCCCTAGTTACTCATAAGTCGTTTAGCGATAATTCATATTTCAGGCAGTTATGTATTCAGCTTATTTAACCACTGGTTGTAGTTAGTTTTCAAGCTATGTCCACCATAAGTCAAACTCATTTCACTTGAACTCATTGAGTGAACTTTTTCGAGATTGGATAAGAATCTGCTAGTCACACTCTCGGCATGAGCTAAGTCAGTCTTCATGCACACCACTCCATACAGTAGGCAACCACTACTTTTGAGTATTGTATCACATTCAACTCCGCTGCTTCCACTTTGTTCATAGTAGGCTGAGGCAAATGGTACATTGACAAGCTTTGTCTTGGTCACGTCGAATTTGGCTTTGATATTTAAATGTACTATTTGCACGATATTTGCATCCACATAGTTAATATATCAACTTTGGATATAAATTTCAGTGTTAATGTACCTAGTTCTAATCTTCATTTCATTACTAGCTACATAAGATGTTCATTATCAGATTTGGTTGTTACGTGCACCATTTTTAATAAGTCTGCATATCTTATTTGTAATGCTATTCTTTTTCAGAGCAAAATTTGTTAAGGGAAAGAAACATTCTGTTAATGGATGAAAAAATTCCTCAGACGAGTAAGAAATCATCGAATAATCATGTCCTAAGAAGATGGAATTCAAGTTCCAATGACCGACCTTCAGAACCTGCTCAGATTCCACCAGCTATACAGGCAAAGATTTGGTGGAAATGTAAAAACTCTGCATGTAGAGCTGTTCTTCACATAGGAGAAAATTTTTGCAAGAGGTGTTGTTGCTGTATTTGTCAATTATTTGATGAAAATAAGGATCCCAGTCTTTGGTTCGGATGCACGGCTGAATCAAGCAATGTAGACTCATGTGGGTTGTCATGCCACATTGAATGTGCCCTCAAACATGGAAAGGTCATACAGTTGGATGGCACCTACTCTTGTGCTTCTTGTGGTAAAGTTTCAGAGATACTAGGGTAAGTTATACAATAGCATTTTGTATTCGATGAATCAGAGATACTCGGGTAAGTTATAGATTTCTGTGTATCTGATTTTATTTTGCTTATTATTACGTGGGGATTGATAATTACAGATATTGGAAGAAGCAGGTGGTCAAGGCTAAGGATGCTCGCCGTGTTGATGTCCTAATATATAGAATATTATTGAGTTACAGACTCCTTGACGGCACTTGTAAACTCAATGAACTCCATGAATTGATTAAAGCAGCCAAAGTTAAATTAGAATCAGAATTGGGTTCACTAGATGGACATTCAGCCATGAGGTCTCGGGGACTTGCAAGTAGACTCTTTGTTGCACAGGATGTGCACACACTCTGCACTCTTGCAATCAAAAAAGCTGATGAATTGCTGGCCTCAAAATCAAGTAAGTTCCTGAACTATATCAACGCATTGGTGTTATACTTTTAGTATCTCATGAGATGGAAATTGTGATGTCTGAGGATTGGAATAATTTGTGTTTCCTATATGACAGATCCTGCCCACGAGATTGACTTAAATGTTTCTTTGGTTCCTGATCTAAATGAGGAGCTGCAAGTTCCAGAAGAGTCCTCGAGAGATGAACAGAGAAATGCAGGTCAAGCTGTTGAAGTAGATAACAGAGAAATGCGTGATTCTACTAGCACTCCAACAAATGAATCACGAAGCATAATCTGCAATGTACCAGGGAAATTAGACGATGATTTTGAAAAATGCATAAAGGTTATTCGTCGATTGGAATGTGAAGGGCATATCAAAAAGGAATTTAGGTTGAAAATGTTCACATGTTTCAGCTTAAGATCGACAGAGGCTCAGCGTCAAATAGTCCGTACTTACATACATACTTTAAAAGATGATCCAAGAAGTTTAGCTGGACAATTGGTAGACACATTTTCAGATATCATATCGAGTAGCAGACAATGACATGACTTGTGAAGGTAAGATATGACATTAAATCATTTGTGGTAACGGAAAATGAATGCATCAGTCAGTTAAAAGATTATTATTCCACTAACACAATATTCTTCTTGTTCTTTTTTTTTTTACAGGATTTTTCTTCAAGTCACATTGATCAAATTTCTATTGTGAAGATATAAATCATTTTTCCATCACTAGAAGAGCCAAATTTATGGACATTTGTGAATTATTTTCATAATTAGAACCTTTTCAGTTAAATTTGAAGTACCAAAAAACTTGTCATTTCCCGTTAAATACTTCTGGTAGTACATCTTTTTGTTGATTGTAGAATTGAGGCAGGATTTCCATTTTAAACTTTTCATAGGTTCAATATATGGCTCCATGTATTTTGAAATTTTGCTATATTCCCTTGTTTGAATATTTTAATGATTATGTGGACTAATGTAGTTACCACAAATGTCTGCTTCATGGCGTAAAAAATTGCTTTGAATGCTGGTGAGAAAACATCAGCGGAGATCACTATCTCTAAGTTGTTGATAGCACATTTCTCGACCTGGAATGTCTTTGTTTGAAATAAATATAAGTACATTAGACTGGGCTTAAAAGTAGCTAGAAAGTTACTTTTTTGAAAGTATATACGTATCTTTTGAATTACTATTAAGCACAATCACCTCATAAAATGTTTGACATAATGTTCACTGCAATTTAAGGCATGATAACCAAAACTGAATCTTGCTTTTCGCTTCAGTTTAATAAGTTTACTTAAAAAATGGATACAGCTTTCACTTTTGAATGTTATGATACAAAACTAAAACATTTACCCCAGAATTACAATCCTTCGACATAGAATGATATAGATAGATTCTCTGACTTATGAAAAAACCAAGTAATTTTTTAGCCAATGATGGATTTCATGCCACGGAACGAATTGAGGAACTAAGGACGCTACATAAGTTCCCATTAAAGCAATTGTAGCAGCTCCGGCACCCGTTGGCATTGCACCTTATATCTATTAATGTCTATGGATATTAAGTTGTAATTATTTTCCATTTCTTCCCTCGTATTCTTGAGGGTACTATTAATTACAGACTCATCAACATCTATTAATTCTTGAATCAATCTTCTTCATTTCCATGAAAGATAATTATGACAGTTTTTGTTATTTTGTAACCAAAATTCCGTTGGACGTTTGTGGAGTGGTTGAAAGAGGTGTTAAAGAGGTATGAGAAGTTTTGAGGTAGAAATTGGACGTTTGGAATCAATTTGGACCGAATCTCGGCTCCTGGGCACATTCGAAGCTTGTCGTCGTCGCTCGCCTACCGCCCATCTAATGCTCAAGCACCGTGCTTTGCTTGTCTTGCGTGAGGCTGCCGCTCGAGCTTCGTATATATACGGGAAAAAATTGTTTCTTTCTTTTGATACGGTTTTTTATCCTCTTTCCAACTATAACATATTCTTTTAGGTCCTATATAATCTACGTGATTCTTAGCTTTCATATGACCTTGAGAGAGTTAGAATTGTATTAGCTACACAATACTTCGTATTCTTTCTCCATATTAATAAAATTCTTCATTCATCTATCAATTATTCTTGTGTTGTGATTGCTACCTCATATTGTATCATATAATCTCATTTCTTCTATTCCTAACAAGTGGTTCTAACATCTTTTTACTGAACTAGAAAAGGAGCATGCATGTTGCACATGCATAACTATATAATTTCATCCTCAGAAATGGATTCTCGTGATATGAATCTGAACTATCCCTTAAGGTGTAAGTGAAAGCTACTTCTTGTAACAAGGTTAATTAATTGGAAAAACTGAAAGAAAGAACAAAAAAATCACACTACATCCATCCTCAGGGCACTCGGGTAACTTTTCTTTGAATTTTGCAATCAAGAATTACACCCACAAGATTTAGAAAAAGAGTTTTTTACACTGAAATATCCCTAAATTTGCTACCTCTGATTACGCACAAATGAAAATTAAATCCTCTATATATTTTTCCTTTACAATTAACAAACTAATTAACTAATTTGATGGTGCATTCCAATATTTGGTCAAGTACAATTAATCAACAATTCGAGGCAATTATATCGATATCCCTAATAAAATGCAACCTAATATTCTTGTCCTTAGCCCTCTCGTCTAGTGGTGAGTTTGGTTTTTGGACAAATGAATAGCGCTTTGACTATCAAATTGGGCTATAAACAGTTATCTCATTACTGCCTGTTCTACCAAAACCACCCATAAGACCCAAGTCGTTAAAGCAGATTCAAAAAATCCCTATATTTAAAGCTGTAGTAATGGGTTTATGATTTGGTAATAAGCCAATTTGACCACTATTAGTATATAAAATGATTCCTTTCATTTCTGAATCCCAAACAATTCAGTTAGTGGTCAATACACAAAGATTTAAAGCATTACTTCACATTGCTTTCCATTTCTTTGTTCGTAGCTATCGTGTAGCTTCATCCATGTTATCCACCAAATATAAGGCTTGTTATGGAAGACCATCTAATTCTCCAGAAACGATCGATTGAAATCTTCAAATGGTTTCTGCTAGTCCAACATATTCATGGAGAACAGGTAAATACTTCTGCTACAAAAGAAAGTTGTTAGCTGGTTCTTTTCCAAGTTACAGATCAGCGTTTACAGATAATTCATCTTTCAAACGGCTATGTATTCTGGCTCTGTAACCGCTAGTTATAGTCTAGTTTTCCAGCTACGTCCACCATAATTCAAAATCATTTTACTTCAACACCTTCAATGAACTTTTTCTGTATTGGATAAGAATCTGCTAATCACACCCATGCATTGAGCCAATTCAGGCCTCATGTACACCACACCATACAGTAAGCTACCTAGTGCTTTTTAGTACTGTATCCCATTGAACTCTGCTGCTTCCTCTTTGTTCTCAGCAGGCTGAGCTGAGAAGAGTTCAGTGTTGGAATGGTAAATTGACAAGCTTTATCTATGTCATGTCGAATTTGGCTATGATCTTTTGAATGTATTATTTGCATCCACTTAGCTAATGTATCAACTTTGAAAATAAAATTCAGTGTTAGATGACCTAGTTCTAAACCTTATTTCATTACTAGCTACATAAGATGTTCATTACCAGAACTGCTCTTCCTTTAATACTTGAATCGTTTTTATTATATCTGGATATCTTATTTATAATGCTATTTTTATCAGGGCAAACTTTGTTAAGGGAAAGAAACATACAGTTTTAAATGGATGAAAAAAATTCCTTAGACAAGTAATAAATCTTTGAAGAATCATGTCATAAGAAGAGCAAATTCAAGTTTCAATGATCGGAGAGAATTTTGCAAGAGGTATTCATGCTGCATTTGTCAATTATTTGATGAAAATAATGATCCCAGTCCTTGGTTCGAATTCACGGATGAATCAAGTGAAGTAGACTCATGTGGGTTGTCATGCCACATTGAATGTGCCCTCAAACATGGAAAGGTGATGTAGTTAGTAGGCACCTACTCTTGGGCTTGTTATGGTAAAATTTCAGAGATACTCGAGTAAGTTATTTTGCTTAATATTATGTAGCGATTGATAATTGTAGATATTGAAAGAAGTAGGTCGTGAAGGCTAAGGATGCTCGTCATGTTGATGTCTTAAGATATAGAATATTATTGAGTTACAGACTTATTGATGGCACGTGTAAACTCAATGAACTCTATGAATTGATTAAAGCAGCTAAAGTCAAATTAGAATCAGAATTGGGTCTACTAGACGGACATTCAGGCATGAGGTCTCAGGGACTTGCAAGTAGACTCTCTGTTGCACAGGATGTGCACACACTCTGCACTCTTGCAATCAAAAAAGCTGATGAATTGCTGGCCTCAAAATCAAGTAAGTTCCTGAACTATATCTGACAATAATTTGCGGGATAAATTTCTCGTCCTTCTTCTTCTCTTTTTATTGGAATGTTACAAGATATTTTAGGATACCCTATACATGGAAACTAGCTATTATTTATATGGTAATTACCTAATTAACGAAATAATTAATATTCTAATACCCCCCCTCAAATTGATGTTCGTGAGTCCACAAGCATCAATTTGCTAACTAGATAATTATGATGCTGGCGGGTCAAGGATTTGGTAAAGATATCTGCAACTTGGTGAGCAGTGGAAACATGGGGAAGAGCTATGATCTTGGAGTCATAGGTGTCCCCAATTTAATGGCAGTCCACTTCAATATGTTTTGTGCGTTCGTGGTACACAGGATTGGCTGCAATCTGAATGGCACCAATATTGTCACCATGAAGGAGCGTAGGCTGTGATGGAGAGAAACGAAGTTTTGCAAGGAGACCACGCTACCACACAACCTCAGAACATGCAGCGGATATAGCTCGATATTCAGCCTCAGTGGAAGATTTTGACACACAGTCATGTTTCTAACATTTCAAGAAATGAGAGTATCACCCAAAAAGACACACCACCCAGTAGTAGATCAACGAAAATCTGGACAACCCGCCTAGTCAGCATCACTATAGGCCGTGAGTTCAAGAGACAACCCTCGAGGGAAAAGTGTCCACGATGAGGAGTCCCAATGAGATAGTGAATAATGCGACGAACAGCTACCAAATGAAGGTGGCAGGAGCGTCCATAAACTTGCTTACAGTATGCATAGCAAACAAAATATCTGGACGTGTGATGGTAAGATATATGAGACTACCCACCAACTTTCGATAAAAAGTCGGATCAAGAAGAATATCACCTTCACCTTTTCAATATTTAACATTGAGTTCCAAAGGCGTATCAACCGAGGAATCTTCAGACAAAAATCACCCAACCGAATCAAATCTTGAATATACTTAAGTTGATTCAAGAAGATACCATGCGACCTAGTATGAACCTCTAACCCAAGGAAGTAAGTAAGTTGACCAAGATCTTTCATATGAAAAATGGAGTGAAGATGCTGTTGAAGCTTCTGAATAAGATTGTTGTTAGATCCAGAAATAATAATGTCATCCACATACACCAACAACAAAACGATACCAGCAGTACTCTTGTGAAAGAACAGAGATGCGTCATACTGACTCTGAGTAAAAGAGAAATCCAAAAGAGTGTGACGAAACTTGTTAAACCAAGCCTGCGGTGCCTGCTTAAGACCATACAAATAGCGTTTTAGCTTACATATAGAGTCATCGGAGGGAAGTGGCATACCAGAAGGAAGTTTCATGTAAATGTCTTCCTTTAGGTCTCCATGTAAAAATGCATTCTTTACATCTATTTGATGAAGAGACTAAGACTGAGAAACAGCAAGATATAACAAGAGGCGAACGATAGTCATTTTAGCCACGGGAGCAAATGTCTCATCATAGTTGATTCCATACTCTTGAGAATTACCCAAGGCAACTAACAGAGCTTTATATCGCTTAAGAAAACTATTAGAGCAAAACTTGATCGAATATACCCATTTACTTCCAATGGATTTCACAGTTGGTGGACATCATACAATATCACAAGTTTGATTAGCTTCAAGAGCCTCAAGTTCTGTATTCATCGCATGTTGCCAACACTCTTGTTCCATAGTCTGTCTATAAGATGTAGGAATGGAAATTGAGGCAGGAGTAGCAGACATAGAGCTATGAGAAAAAAACCATACCTATCGGGAGGTCGAAGAACACGTGAGGATCGACGAAGAGTGATAGGAGGGGGGTGATCATCTGATGAAGAATCTGATGTCGGAGATGGAAGATCCGGGGGGGAGGGCGGCCAAGGAAACAGATGTCTGAGAATGAAGCTCGGAAGCTGTGACTGGTGCGGTATGCCTCCGAGAGTAAATAAGACCAGGCTTGAATCGAGAGAATTCTGTAGAAAAATTAGGCAATATAGAGAACATAGGGGGAGAGACAGCAATTTCAGAAGTGAAGAAATATTTTTTTTAAAAAAAACAACATTATGGGAAATCCTAATCCGATGTGCTTTAGGGTCATAACAAACATATCCTTTCTAATTCCCACTATATCCTAGAAGCACAATTGAGAGCTTGAGGTATAAGTTTTGTTCTTCCATGCGGTGGTAAATGAACAAAACAAACACAGTCAAATGAACGAAGATGAGATTATGTGGGATGATGACCAAAGAGCTTATAAAATGGAGAAACATTATCAATAGTGGGAAAATGTAATTTATTTATGAGAGGAACAACGATAGACAATGCTTTACACCAAAAAATGAGATGGAACAGATGATTCGATCGGAAGAGTTCTAACCATGTCAAGAAGATGACGATTCTTGAGTCCTGCCACCCTGTTCTATGGAGGGGTAGAGGGACATGAGTGCTGAGAAATAATCCCTTTGGTCTG
>CAIGRP010096839.1:0-10089 GCA_903798385.1 Fraxinus cuspidata
CCATGACTACAATTTTAGAGAGACGAACAAACTTTTTATTAATTAATTTTCTCATTAGAACTTGTAATAAAACTGAAGGCCCAACGTTAAATTGACAAGTGCAGATTAACCTGTCTAGCAACTAGCCCCAATATCCATAGTCCACCTCGTCCCCTACCATTCACTTCCATGGCATCCTGCTAAACTAAGGTATTTGTCGTCAAAATAACCCCAGGAATTCCACCAACCCCTCCACACTACCACCAGCTCCTCAGCTGCCAACAACTCAGTAAAACCACAATAGGAACAAAGGAAAATGGAATTGCAATAATCTTTGTTTAGCTAGTTTTATATTTTCTTCTCAGTTACACTTTAAGCATCTTAGATACCATTATATGTTCTAGCATAAATTTTAATTTTTCTTTTTTTCTTTCTTTCTTTCTTTCTTTTTTTTTTTTTTTTTTATAATTTTTGGTCAGACCTTGAGGACATAGCTGTACAAATGACCATGTTTTAAAAAACCAGATTGAGGCTCACCTCAATGCACTAACTGTGAGACAGTTTTTGAAGGNTTCTAGCATAAATTTTAATTTTTCTTTTTTTCTTTCTTTCTTTCTTTTTTTTTTTTTTTTTTTTTATAATTTTTGGTCAGACCTTGAGGACATAGCTGTACAAATGACCATGTTTTAAAAAACCAGATTGAGGCTCACCTCAATGCACTAACTGTGAGACAGTTTTTGAAGGCTTACGCCTCATAACACCGCCTCAAGGCTTGTGAGGTGTGTATTCCTTAATTCTCCATACACATTTACTTCGTTTTAAAGTGCGGGCGCACATAACATACAAATTTTGGTTGACCCATCTTGTGAATAGCCCACTGCCCAAAAAACATTAAAAACTATGTTTCTCATAGAACCACTTTGGGAATTGTCCACCAACTAAAATAATAGTTCTTTTTTTGTTACTCGTGAATTTTTCTTTTGTTTGTTTGCTCATTTTAAATTGCTTTATTATGAATTTTGAGGATTTTTTATGATTTATTACGAGCTTATTTTGCATTTTAATAATGTTTTGACATTTTTGTGCTTACGTTGAAGGTTATGGCTCAAGATGTCTAGAGGCATATGCCTCATCTTATGAAGGAAAAACACAACATTACCTGATTAAGCCTTTTAAACGTTGCAAATGACAGAAATGTTCTATGATAATCTCCCATCGTCCAAGGATCCGGATGCACAAGAGAGTATGTAAGGTGCAGTGCTTCTGTCAATGGAATGCAAAGTATTGGTTCAGGTACTATATTTTCTTTTATGAAATCATATTTTCTTGTGTGCGTGTAGTGTAATGATATTTCCATGTTACTAGGAAGCTATCTTTTGCAGACTCATAAGATTATTTTGGACCATCATATTTATCTTGATGAAGCTTGTTAACTTTTGCATGTTACAGTTGATTTTACCTGGAACTGTGAGTGATTATTTTTGAGTTTTGACATGAAACATCTGTTACTTCTGACAAGAAGAATTTTTTCTGTTTAGTAGAAACTTCGTGTACTGTTTAAATCTGGATTCTTCCGTATATAGTCCTTGAAATTCTTATTCTAAGACTTGAACACAATATCAGTGAAGCAAATGATCAGACATCCGGGTTATTATCCACCTTACCCAGCTAATGGTGATGCCGTGACTTGTACAGGGATCTATTAAAACTTGAAGCAACAACAAAAGACCTGAAGTTATCAGTCTTCTCCAGATTATGTAATGTAAGAAATAAATGAAAGCCAACATCCTTGATAACATATTTAGGTTACAGCAGATGATTGATAGCTAGAGAATATTTTCATCCTTATATTTTGAAATTCTGGAAACTGTCTGCATTTCTCTTTGAAAACTCCACAGATATTTGTAGTGCATCTGTGATCTGTCACTGATTCAATTGCCAATAACTCCTTCTCCTTGGACTTCCTATCTTTCCAACATCTTCGATTGCTCTTTGTAGTTTTTCATGTTTACCTTATATCAGTTATTATATTCCTCAGAATTCAGGTCTAAAAATTGGATGACCGATACCTTTAGGCAGAATCACACATCGCTGTTTAGTTGTTTTATTTCAGTCCTTAGATTACATGTGGATACAAATTTTCCTATAGCAAACTTTCTTTTTTCGCTATGTATTCTCAAAATATCTTGTTGATTAGCCCTAATTTGGTTTTCAACAATTTAGATGTGGGAACACATGATCCCATGATCACTTATGTTGCACTTTCAACTCCAACTTTAATATCCATGTCTGGTCAAACTATGACGTTGGCATTCAATTTCTAATGCAAAGTCTTTATTTTTCCTGCTATCTTATTCTTTTTTGAGTGAACTTGTATTTTTATTTTTATTTTCATACATTTTGTCTTAGGGTTTCCACCTTCATTTTACTCAGAATTGACCTTAGAGCATAAAAATTGGAAGTTCTACTATTATTTGCAAGCAAATCATCTTTTTTGCTTTTGGCAAATTTTTTTGGCATACATGGCATCTTGGCTTTTTTGTATGTCTCTACTAGTGATGGTAAATAACTATGTCAAATGTATGAGTATAATGATTGGGTTTGTTTTGGGATTAGCAAAAAATGACTTCTCTAACAAAAGAAAGAAATTCTATTGTATGCTTCAGACATCAATTGAAGGTTAAAGCACCATCAATCATTGATTACAATTAATTAAATTGTGCAGGTATTGCATTACAACCCTCTTATCAGAGAAAACTACAGGATACCTATAAAAAAATGTTCATTACAATATCCAAAAAATAACTATCAGTTATATAACTAACTATTATTATCTTGGGAATGGAACCTTATAGTTGAAATTCATGAAAAAAAAAATCAATCTAATTGCAATTTTCCAATTCTGACAACTTCAATTCCTTGCAAAAAAAATACGACTAATCATCACGGAATTATTTAAATATTCGGTGCAATGTCAATTGGAAGTGCTTGTTAGACTTACTTGTTCGCAATGGCTTCAATGGCTTCCTTCTTAACTGCCCTGGGATCGTCACAACTAACCACATAGTTATGCAAATTAGCAGCTGCAACCTCCGGGACACAAGAGTTCACAGCATAAGCAGCACCAGCTCCAGCAGCACCAAGAGCCACCGCGCCACCCAAGCCAGCATTACGAGACCCACCAAACCGAGACCCAAGTCCATATCCAGCCGCAACAGCAGCTGCAAAGATTAAAGCCGAACCAGCTATTCGAATAGGAGGCGACATGGCATCGACCAAAGAATTGACACCCGTTAGCTCCCTCTTCACCCCAAAAACATCAGCTTTGACAGCAATACTGGATGGAGAAGCAGAAATAGTACTAGAATTTTGCTCCAAGGTGGAAGCCCGGACAGTGGAGATTGTATAGCGGTGGCGGCGGAAACGAGTTGAGGAAATGCGGGAAGGGATTTCGGCGGGCTTTAGGGTAGGGGTGAAGAGGGTAATTGGGTGGTTAGTGAGGAGAACTAATGGGTTCATTTTGACTAACTCTCTCTCTCTCTCTCTCTCTCTCTCTCTCTCTCTCTCTCTGTACTATGCGAATTTGTAAGGGTTTGGAGCGAGAGAGAGAGAGGATAGTGGTGTTGAGTGAAAGTGCAAGGTGAAATATAGGGTTTAAGAGAGTGAGAAATGAGAGAGAGTGAGAAGAAGAAAGGACGAGGTTGGGAGACGGACGGAGAAGAAGATAATAAAGGCGTCTTGTAAAATAATTAATATTTCATAAAATTACCAAAAAAAAAACTCAAACGTTGTACCTCGAAATTCGAATTTCATTTCACTTTCATATTAAACAGTCAAATTTGAAATTGAATTCCTCAAATGTGACATTTTGCGTGAAATTTAAACTAATTAAATGGACCATAAATGGAAATAAGAGATATTAGATGTACACCAAGGTACAATCCTTCGCAGTAGGGAAGCCCGCGCCTAATTGTGAGGGGTTGTGCAAGCAAAATTGAATGGAAATTGATTTATAGTTTTGCCAAAAGTCCAAATTCCAACTAAGATGGCATGCCCTGCCGGCTGGGCCGCTGGAGTCGCATATAAAGTACTTGGAATAATGTCGAACCATATTTTTTAAATTCCAATTTTAAAATTCAGATTTAAAGTTTTATAATACAAAAATCATACGATAATATAATTTTTAAATACAAAAAATTGCAACACGATCCCTAACATTTTCAATAATTTTAGATTTTACTTTAACCCTCAATTGTATCAACGAGTGTCTCAAACATTTCATAAATATGCACTAGAGGTCCAAATGAATTGAAATCATCCACGTGACCGTTAGTTGACAACGAATGGACTTGATCACAATTTTGACTAATTTTAAAAGGATAAAACAATAATTTTACATTTTTAACATAAAACAATTAAATAAATAAAATAAAATAAATCTACCTCCACCCACCCCACCCTACCCTACCCTCACAAAAATAGAAAGGCCGATGGTCGACACCTCCTTCCCAACTTCCACACACACTGATAGGGCACAAAGGTCGGTCGCCACCGCACAAAGGCCGAACACCACCCACGACACAAACACCGCCTCCCAAAGGCAGTCGCCAACGCAAAAATCTCAGAGCAGGAAAATAAAAATCAAACCTGACACAAACTAAAGAAATCGAAACCTCATTTGCATATGGAATTAGGTAGAATTTGAAGTCAAAATTAGAGGAATTGTGACACAATTGGATCAATTTAGGGTATACCCATCATCGTTCGGTGTTGCTGAGGGTTTACGTGTTGCCAATTTGATGGAAAAAGAAATTGAAATAAAGAGAATTTCCTTAGTTCTCATGTGTTTAGGGTAGAATTATAGTCCAAAATTGAGTTGGTCGATTGGAGCAATTGGGACATACTAGTGGTCGTATGATACTGTTAACTATTCGTACGTTTTCAATTTTGTGAAAAATCATTCCCAAACATGTCAATTGAAGGAGACAAAACTGCTTTGTTTTGCTCCCGATGCAGACCTATATCAATCGAAACTATTTTGGATAATGTCTCACCATGAATTGGAGCACCTAAGTGAGGCGAATCGACTAGTAGTGGTGCACAACTGTGGGTGTCGCTATAGTTGCCGAATTTTATTGTTAGACCTCGAGTATCCCGTGGCTTTAAAGGTTGATTTTGATCTCTGTATGATGTTGTGTTGTCCAGTTAACTGTGTAAGATATGTTGTGGAATGAGGTCGTCGGCTAGGAAATGAAATTCCGATAGATTGGACGGTAGATGGTAGCTGGTGTTTTTTCTGGTTTTGGGTGGGGTCGAAGATGATGAAATTTTATTATCTTTTTTTATTTTTTAGTTTAATTTTTAACTTATTTTAGGGATAATATGTGAAGTTACCATTTTCCCTTTTTGATTTGCTAAAATTGATCAAATTATGACTTTTTTTGTCAACTAACGATCAAGTAAATGATTTCAATCAATTTGGACCTTTACTGCATATTTATAAAAGATTTGGGACCTTCATCGGCACAAATTAAATATTAGGATAAAGTCTGCAAAAATTGAAAAGGTTGGGAGCCGCTGCTGGAATTTTCCCTTTTTAAATATTAATAATATTATTATAAAATTAAATAAATTTACAAATCCACCACCCATCAGAAGACTTACCCCACCACAATTTAAATTAATCTACGCAATCCATCCTACCCCACGATCCACTTCAAACCTTAAATCATTTTTTGACTTTCTTCTTTCTATAAATTCCCTTTTCTCTTCTTCGGCAACACCCCACCTTCAACGACATGCACCTCCTAGTAACACAACATGTGGCACCACGCGAAGCATACTATATTCACTGTGTTGCATCTCTACGCGCATTGTTGAGGCGTGGCAACGGAGCTCACCGCAGATGCGCACTGCGTCTCTTCTCACGACACTGCACCTTTGCTAGTGAAGTCGAGGAATAGCTCTACGCCTCGGTAGTTTGCCTGGTTACAACGGCATTTGTGGATCTGGACTTTTCTCCAACGTTGCAGATCACAATGCTATTTGTGGAGGTTTCTGTGGTGATTTTGTGGATCATAGCGCCGCTTGTGGAGGTTTATATGGTGATTTTGTGACGGTGTGCAATGGTTTTTGTAGTGATTTTGCAGCACATTTTTTTTTTTTTTTGTGGTTTTAAAGGTGGTGATGAAGGCGGTGGCGGTGGAGGTGGGGTGGGGTGGTGGTTGTGGTGTGGTGTAGATGGAGATAGAGGATATGGTTGTTGCGGCAGCGGCATTTTGCTATCGGTGCAGTGTGCGATTTGTCGTGGGCGTGATGGTTTTGCGAGTGTTGTGGTGATGAGTAAGGTTGTGGTGGTTCTGGAGGAGGTGGTGCTCGTGGTGGTGGGGAGTTGTAGGGGTGTGAAGAGTGTTTGTGGCCCATTTTTTAGGTGTTGTGATCAATAAATTATTAATTTGTGGCCAATAAATAATATGTGGTCCGAAAGAATATATGAATGCTGGTAAATTGTGACCAATTAATTTGATCATTTTGATCGTGAAATAAGTTGTGACCTATAAAATTTGTTATTTATAATGTAAAATAAGTCATGATCTATAAAATTTGTGATTTGTGACCGATAAATAAACAGTGACGTATAAAGGAATTTATTTGTAATCGAAAAATAATTTGTAACCAATTAATTTAAAAACATGAAATCGAGAAATAAGTTGTGACCTCTAAGCATGTAATTGTGACCGTAATATATTTAATTATTAAAATACATCTTTAAATAATTAATGGCTAGTTGAAATTTAATTAATATCTGGTCTTTGAAATAATAAACCTTGTTTTTTAGTTTCGAAATGAGGCATAATTTATCTCTTAGATATGAAATTTTCCCATAAAGTATTATATCACTCGGATATTATGTATTTATTTAAAAAATAGATTTTTTTTATTTGTAAATTTTGATAAAAGTTTATGAATGTATGATTGAAAAATTGATCAAAATTCTAAATTTCATAAAATGTCTGATTTAAAATGAATTTTGAAAATTTGATACCAAACAAGGTCTATAAATTAACATAGCTTGCTTATTGTCTACATTTTGGCTTTAGTTATGTAGGGCAAATTGATAGGATCTTGAGAGATAATTTCTTCTTTTTTCTTTTCCGTTTATGTTCTCAAACAAATTTAGCATTGAAAAATGAAGGCAAAAATGTTTGGTGCACAATAAATGGAAAAAATTTTAACTTCCTCTTTTTTGAAAATAAAAATAAAAATTTGTCTAGTGTTATCCCGTCGAGCTTAACAAACATGTCTTAATAGTAATATAGTGATGAGTGATATAAAAATTGAAGGATCATTTACCTTTGTATAGGAAAGGGATAGAGAATATTCCAAACATCCATCCCCCGAGTACAAAAAGAAAGAAAAAAATTTGATTTCGATGCAAATCCTATGGATCACGTTAACTTTTTCTAGTTAGTTTGTTGTATTTATCTATTTTTAACTTATTTCGTATAGCCAGATTAGCAAAATTGTAGAGATATCGGTGGCAATGAAGTTTGAGTTACTTTCAAAAGATACGTTGAAGTTTTCACTGTTCAAATTCTCTAGGATTGTCACAACACTTGTTGAGTTCTATTTTTGATGGGGAACACTTTTGCCATGAGAAAATTGACTTGGCAATGTAACAAGGCCTTAGACGTTGAATGACTGTGTACTAATATAGAACTGTTGTATTACATTTGATAATGTTGAGCAAATTGTTGTCAAACGATCTCTCAATCGTTAATGTTAAATCATTAGAATTTTTCAATCTACATCGACAAATGACCGATTTAAATATTGATACATCAATGAAATGATTCTGCCTTAAAACTATTTGGGGCGATTGGAAACGAGCTAATTTAATTAGAGATGCTTATGGCCTGTCATATTCACTTCATGGGAGGCTTATTAAAGTTGATCCATTTATTGGTTTCCTTGGCCCATCTATTGGATTGGACTTGGCACATCTCTATGCCTAATATTATCTATATATGCTGTCTTCTTTGCTTAGTGATTCACGTGTGTAACTTGCTCCTTTTGCTTGAGAAAAACGGTTGCCTCTTTTCTCCGCTTTAATAACATTCTTAATAGAGATGGTGATTCTTTATGTGAATTGTAGCAATGACTAATGTTGAAAATATGAAAAGATTAGAAGATTGTTTTTCGTGATAGTTTTTCAATTGTGTAGAATTATTTTCTTGAATAGTTGATTGTGTGATTATCACTAATCTTTTCTTTTAGAATTATTTGTAATTCTATAAATAGAATCATCTACTTTGCAATTGTAAGTTTAATATACACAATTTATAATATTTTAACATAGTGTCAAAGCAAGTTTGATTTTGGATAATTTTGCAATAGTTCCTTTTTTTTTTTCGTATCACCTCTAACCTCTATATCCATCTTGCGACCTCTATCTTATTTTAAAATTAGGATTTCTCTTGAAATTGAGTGTCTAAACTTAAGGCTTCAATTTACAGAGCCTAGAACCCAAATCAAGAAACAATAGAATACACATCAAATTACAAACCTTAAACCCTTTTTCTGTAAAAAAAAAGGAAAGATTTCAGTCACAAAACACATCCAGATTTCAATGAAAACATAATCGAGGAGGCGATTTGACTTTTTGTTGGCCAACTAGTTTTTTAAATTTACAATTAGTTTTCCGGTGGCTTATTGCATGTCTGAAGAAAGAGCAGAAACCACAATCATGGCTTCTCGGTTACGACCCTAAATATGATGCATGACTCAACCCCTTTAAGTTGCTACATTTCTTGGTTCTCTTGGTGCAGACATATTTTTGGATCATCTTCCTGCCTTCGCATGTAATTCTTATTTCACCTGAGACATTTTTTTTGCCCTTTTAATCTTCTTGGTTCTTGCTTGTATTCTGCCAATTAATTGAATGGTGGATTGGGCTTAATGTCGGACTTGCAATTGTGCACTAGCTATAATTGGGCTAGCGGGAAGTCCAATAAAGTGGGAGTTAGATGATAAGTTTTGGGATTTGCAAGTGTCACCATTCCCTAGGTTTTTAATAATTACAAGTTTGTCCCTGAAGTTTTCAAAATCATGCATACCTTTCAGGTCTGTGCAAGTTGGTACTTAAGATTTTACAATCCTGAATATTTGTCTCCGAACTTTCTGAATTTCTGAACTGTGATCGGTTCTATTGTTATTTCTAATGTCAAAATCATGCTTTGGGTTCGAAGCACAAGACAATCGTGTTGAGAGAGATTGTTGGTGATTATATTGTTGGCACCCATTGTATATAAAAATTCAATTACTTTTCTATCAAGCCTATGTCCGGCTTAGTTAAAAAGTTCATAAAGATTTAAATGAAAATCAACAATTAATCTTACTTACTAATTTCATTGGACCGACAACGTTTATCAACTTTTTCAACCACATATTTTATCAATTTCTATTAAAATTTACTCAAAGTATGATTTATAACTAAATTAATGTAGAACCACAACTTTTTATTACAAAAAAAAACCTTCCGTTTCGACCTTAACCTAACAATTACAAAAATTGTACATTACGTGCCACTCTTAATTCTATACTATTTTGTTTTGAGACCGTTTCGTGTACAACAAACCATTTTAGATTATATGTACCCATCCCTTGTCTATAAATTTTATTGAGATCATGACACTTTTATGATAACGTTTTTCTTCAAGTCTACACAAACACCTTTTGGCCTGTTTGAGACCCTTTTTTTTATGAAAATACAGTTTGTAATAGTATTTCGATGGTGAATGTGTGATTAAAAAATAATGAAAAGTTTTGAATTTGAGTGTAATGTGATTTTATTAAAAAATGGGTAATTAAAAATAAGAGAGAAAATGTATTTTGAAAATAATGAGATTTAGTAATGTTAGGAGGAGATTCACAATCATCAGTCAAAAAACATCAATTATATAAACTGTAAATCGAAAGAAAACATATTTAAGAATAAAGAATTTTATTAATCGAAGCTCTCAAGCTGTAAACTATAAATCAGTGCCTCAGCAACTGAAGAACAACTACCATACGAATATAACCAAAACCAAAGTGAAGATTACAAGGATT
>CAIGRP010096851.1:0-26618 GCA_903798385.1 Fraxinus cuspidata
ATTTGACAAAAATAAAGTTTTTAGAATTTTTTTTTTTATCTATCAAAAAATTCTAAAAACTTTATTTTTGTCAAATATTGGTGCACAAATGACATTTCAAAGTCTTGCCTTCTTTCTAATTTTAACCCCAGATACGAGGGTTTGTAATTATTATTAATTCCTTTAGGACTGCTCTGTTCCCAGGTTTTTCCAATTAGTATTTGTTGGAACTGATTTGTATTTATATTCTTATACTTGCTTGATTCAGATGAGTGGTTTAAGAATGAAGATTGCTGGAAGATTTAAACCCTGTGTCCACATGGGCTGTTTTGATCTTGAAGTTTTTGTGGAAATGAACCAAAGGTCTAGGAAGGCAAGTAAATATGATGAAGATTATATGTTTCGGCTTTCTTTCAAATAGCCTCTTTCAATGCAACTGATATACCATATATCACACACAATTATCTTAGGGTCAAATTAATTCATTTTCCAATTTCTCTACATGGATGCAGTGGCAATGCCCTATTTGTCTCAAGAATTATTCACTGGAGAAAATCATCATAGACCCTTATTTCAACCGAATTACATCCAAGGTATTGCTTATCATGTCTTGTGGTGGTAAACTATTCCCTCATCCCACCCCCAGCAATATATGCATGCAAATATTGCTTTATTGGTTATATTTTACAGATTAAGAACTGTGGAGAAGATGTGAACGAGATTGAGGTTAAGCCTGACGGCTCCTGGCGTGCGAAGACAGAAGGTGACCGTATGGCTCTCGGGGAACTTGGGCTGTGGCACTTGCCTGATGGTAGTCTCTGTCCGTCTATGGAAGGAGAATCTAAACCCAAACCAGAATTTCCTAGACAGATTAAGCAGGAAGGTGGTTCTGATGGCCATGCTGGGTTGAAACTTGGAATGAAGAAAAACCGAAATGGTTGCTGGGAACTGAATAAATCTGATGAAATGTTGAAACTATCGTCTGCGAATAGATTACAGGAACAATTTTTAAACGACCATAATATAATTCCTATGAGCAGCAGCGCCACTGGCAGTGGTAGAGATGGTGAAGATGCTAGTGTCAACCAGGATGGCGCAGAAAACATTGATTTTGCCACAAACCATGGCATTGAGCTGGAGTCAATTTCCCTGAATATGGAACCAAGCTATGTATTTAACGAGCAAAATCCACCCGCACCACCTGAGGAAGTAATTGTCCTCAGCGATTCAGAAGAAGAAAATGAGCCTCTAATTTCTTCTGGAGCGATTTACAAGAACAACCACATGGACAATGGTGGAACCACTTTTCCTGTTTCCCAGCATGGAATTCCTGGTTCTTATTCGGAAGATCCTGCTGCCTTTGGTAATGTTATTGGTCTTTTCAATGCTCATGATGATGATTTCGGGATGCATATGTGGTCTTTGCCTTCTGGTAGTCAAGGGGCCCCTGGTTTTCAGTTATTTGGTTCAGATGCAGATGTAACAGATGCCTTGGTTGATGTGCAGCACGGTTCTATCAATTGTCCAACTTCGTCTAATAGCTACACATTGACTGCAGAGAATGCCATGGGATCTGCTACACTTGTTCCTGAGTCTTCTGTTAAACATACTAATGTAAATGACGGATTAGTTGATAACCCTTTGGCATTTAGTGGTAATGATCCTTCGCTTCAAATATTTCTTCCGACAAGGCCATCCGATGCATCAGCACAGGCTGACACAAGAGATCTTCCTGACGTTTCAAATGGTATTCGTAGTGAGGATTGGATTTCTCTCAGGCTTGGGGGTGGCAGCGCAGGGGGTCATGGTGAGCCTGCAGCTTCAAATATTTTAAGCTCCGGGAATCAATTACAATCCAAGAATGGTGCCTTGGATTCATTGGCGGACACGGGTACATGATGTTATATTCTGTTCATTCATAATATTAGCTCACTTTTTCCAAATTTCTTTTTGAAATCACTATAAATTTCGTGTACTGATGATTAATTTTTATTTCCACATGGTTTCATAATTTTTAAAAAAAATCTATACAAATATGTAAAACCAGCCATATAGCTTTTGAATAAATGAGAACTGAAACAGCAACCTCCTAGAATTGGTGGTGCAAATTTCTTCTCATCCCTTGGCTTTTCGTAAAAGATCTTTTCCAACAATGTTTAAATTAACAAATGTTCGTAGATTTCACAAGACTGTCACTGCAGTCACTTTTTCTTTTTAATTTTTGTCGCAGCTTCTTTACTTCTTGGCATGAATGACAAGAAGTCCGGTAAGATGAGTAGGGAAAGATCTGATAGTCCTTTTTCATTTCCTCGCCAACGGCGTTCTGTAAGACCAAGATTATACCTTTCTATTGATTCAGACTCTGAGTAATGCTGTTCGCGACGATATTTGGAGGACATTACTCCATAGAAAGAAGTTATAATACCAGATGCATCTCATTTGAAGAGATTCCTCGGAAGGGTTTGGGGATTTGTTATTGCTACCTAGTTGATCTGTATTGAACAACGAAGAAGCTAACTTCAGTATCTGCTATGGCAAAAGGGTAAATTATCAGATAGCACTACAGCACTCAGTGTGCTGCCTTCTGGAACATTACTTTTGATTGGTGAGCAGTTTTAACTCTGTTTTATTTATCAGAGTTAGTTTCGCACAATTCCTAGTGTTTTTCGACTTCATTATCATGGATCTGCCCTTCCTAATAGGTCAGAGGCACATTCTTTTTCTTCTCTTTTCTTGAATGACCTGCAGGTATCTTTCTGGTTGATTGTACATTTGGAAGTTGTTTTATTTGGAAAAAAATAAAAAAAATCCATTGGTATTATTTCCTAGGTGTAGTTAGCAGGCTTTAGAAGAGGAGAAACGTTCTGGTTTTGCTCTTAAAATATGAGCGAATGGCCTGTAAATGTGTCAACTTCACATTCAGTGACATATAGCAACTTAAGTTATATACATATTTTGGAGTGATTATTTAACAATGCAATATTTGTATTTGATGATCCTATTTCTAGTTCATTTATGCTGTGGAAATCTGAATAGGGGTTGGGAAAGGTAAAGGTTTTGTGTTTCTTCGTCATGGTATCTGCATTTAGCTGTATTTGATTTGGAATTTTGCCGTGCTAAAGATGTATTAGGTTTGGAATCGAGGTCTATAATGTGACGTTGCTGGTAATGGATATCTGCTACAGACACCTTTACAACGTTTCAGTTGAACATACAGAACTGGACCGTGGTTTGTTTTAGTCACCAACAAACCGTACTCAATTTTGGTTAGCCCCTCTCCCCCTTGGTTTTGCATGTCATTGTTGGTGTTGATCGAGGCTACCTTTTTTCTCATGGCTTTTTCTGTGATTGATTAAAGAGGTAAGAGGTAAAGCTCGGGGTGGTGGCGGGGGAGAATTATTTGTTGAATGTTGGTTTAGAAATGCTCAAGTACGTGCCTATAGAGAAAAATTCCCCTTATTATGTATTTTAAATGTAGGCTTACTGCCGCAACGCTTGAATCTCGTACAGCAATACCACCTGAGACCACTCAACCGATGTCTTCCACTTGCAAAACCTCTCCCTCCTTTTTTCAGCAAGTTTATTTGAGATTGCTTCCAAATGTAAGGAAAATGCTTCACCAGCATCCTATGCAGCGCCATCTTTACGTCCTTGTATCCTCAGATAATATCTTGCTTCAACTTCAAGCATCCTATGCAGCGCCATTGCTCTTAATTTGGCAAGCATGAAATATCAGAACTAAAAATATTTTTTGAAACTTCCAGTCCCAGAGTAAAAGCAGAAGCACGACTCAATAGTTTCTAAGACAGTAGATTTCTTTTTCTGCCGTTTCAAAGAACTTTTTCTAAAGGATTCCTCGAACAATTTATAGGATTAGTAATTCTTTTTAGAAATCGTATGGATTCAATCCTGTACATACGTGAGTATTTCTGTTCCAATTTTTGCTTCTCCCTTCGAATCAAACTTTTCCTTGTCATGTCTCAAACGCATTGTGAACCCATCTTCTCTTGCTCCATATATTCCCTCCAGCATGTAAATTCACAAGCTCACTAAATGTTTTTGCAAAGCAATTAAGCAAGCCTAAACAATGACCTCCGATTTCGTGTGGACAATAAGTGGGCTGTGAAGGAAGAGGTCCCTCGAAATGACTTCTATATGATGATATGAACGGATAATTAACAAAAAATTGAATAAAAGCCTCGTAAACTTCATTGATTTTCTTGGTCTTAATAAACTTAAGCTGATCCATGACCAATCTCGTGATATATTATTGTAGTCCCAGAATGGAGTATCACATAAAACTTTCACCTCATTGTGCTACATGGAAACAAAGCAATGCATTCCAACAACAGACGTGCTCACAGGTTCATGACAATGTAAACCAAAGCAGATATTAAATATCAGTGGCTGTAGAAAATAGGCACATGTTGTGAGCAGCTCCATGCCTAAACCACTATGTTGATTCTATTGTATGACTCTAAAGAAGGGGGAAAAGAACCATGTCCTTGTGTCTATAACATAGTCACATCTTATAACGATTACATACAGCAGAAACGATGATCTCTTACCAGGAGCTAGGAGACTTTGTTGACAACCGAAACAACTTTTTGGCACTTTGTGCGGTTGCTCGAAACTAATGGTGCTACATCATCAAATGGCGTAATAGGAAATAGATGATGATATGACCTTGCCAAATGGGCTGAGGAAACGAGGGTCAGTCCACATATACAACATTCTGTAGGCAACTCACAAATGCGTGCTTTGCATCTTGGACAAGTGTAGCCTCCACCAACCTTGGCCTCTTTATGACATGAACAGATCGAGATTACACCTTCTGCTGCTCTTTGCGGAAAACCCATCTTGATCCAATTCGCGATTGCAAATTCTGCTATGGCTGGAGGTGGTGGTGCATGCTCAAGCACTAAATCTTTTAAATGAGGCTGTCAAGAAAGATATAGTACACTGTGTACTTATGCTGACTTTTTCTGACTTATCAGAATGGAAAAGTTTTGAGGATTATTTACTAATTTTGATGACTTATCACAAACATTATTCTAAAAATTGCAACTCACCTCATCCAGTGAAACAAAGTAGGATCCACCAGTTTCTTGGCAAAGATATTTGCATATATAGAGCTCAGCAGAGAGACCAATTACCGAGCACCTAATCTTAGATGTGAACGTAAAAACCTAACAAAGGTACATATCACCAGGATCACAAGTGCCAAGAGCGGAGTATAGAATAAGGACTTCATGGTGACCATATGAAGGGATTTGATTGAGAAGGCTGTGTACGAGATCATATGAAGGGATTTTGGCTGAAGAGTTGCTAGTTCAGCTTACTGCATCAACTTTGAAAAAAACGTTGTTCTAAAAACGTTAGTCTGTTTGGGGGTGCTTCTGATATCAGTGGTCATAGCCCATTAATTATCTTTGTGCTCAGATAACCGCCATGAACGCAGCAGCCACCTACCTGAAGTTAACCCGAGATCGTTCACGGTGTTAGACACGACTAGATAGAATGAAAGATTTCATCTTATTCCCTTCGAGCTTAGTCCGGTCGAATCTACTAAACATGTCTTTAGATAAATAAGATTTTAGTTCCTTTTTTTTTTTAACTTGCATTTTTGGATTGTTTCCATGATATCACCAGGATCACAAGTGCCAAGAGCGGAGTATAGAATAAGGACTTCATGGTGACCATATGAAGGGATTTGATTGAGAAGGCTGTGTACGAGATCATATGAAGGGATTTTGGCCGAAGAGTTGCTAGTTCAGCTTACTGCATCAACTTCGAAAAAAACGCTGTTCTAAAAACGTTAGTCTGTTTGGGGGTGCTTCTGATATCAGTGGTCATAGCCAATTAATTATTTTTGTGCTCAGATAACCTCCATGAACGCAGCAGCCACTTACCTGAAGTTAACCCGAGATCGTTCACGGTGTTAGACACGACTAGATAGAATGAAAGATTTCATCTTATTCCCTTCGAGCTTAGTCCGGTCGAATCTACTAAACATGTCATTAGATAAATAAGATTTTAGTTTCTTTTTTTTTTTTTTCTTTTGTTTTAACTGTTCAATATTGTCTTGTCCGACCTTTGTTTTAGTACAGTGGAAAGTGGAAACCCCCTCAAAGTTTAAACCCCTAGTCTGATGAATTACAACCTTTGTAATGGTTGTTTGGAATGATTATAAAAAAGGAGGTTAATTAATTTTGTGATCATTGTCCTTTATCTTTATGATTTTATCATCTCTGTCCTTGTAATTCTTGATTGGTCAATCTTTGTAGCCAAATTTGGTGATGAACTTGAAATAGGATCGATTTAGAATGATTTTGCAAAAGTTGTCTAGTACACAATATTGAACATGGTATGGACGTGTTACATTAAGGGTGTGTTTGATTACATTTATTTTCCATAAAAACTGTTAGTTTTTTATTCAAATTCATATTTTGAAGTGTTTGATTGCTATTTTTTTCATAGAAAATATTTTTCAACTTTTAAAAATACACTAAATTTTCCTTTTTTTTTTTTAAGGAAAACATTTTCTTTGGGGGTAGATTTTTGTTTTCCTCAAAACAAGGAAAATATTTTTTTTAAATAGAATATATTGTCAATCAAGCACACTCCAAAAATAAAAATCTTATTCATACTATTGAGTCACGTCTGTTACGACTTACTAAACAGTTGCTATTGCTCAACCTATATTAGAAATGGCTGCATTTTACAGAATAAAAGTTTCTAATGGTGGTGGGGGTCATGGCATTTTGACGAATTAATCTTAAACATGCCACTAGGGGAGAGGTGGAACTGGACCAAAAAATATTTTAAGTTGAGCTGATATGTTAAAAAAAAAAAAAATCCAAATAAAAGAAATGGAACAATACATAATTCCTACATATAAGAACCACGTTTCATAACTAACGAACTCCTTAAATATTTTCATAAATCAAGTGATAAATAATAATACCCACATAAATTTTCAGAAATTGAAATTTGACCCACCCACCCACATAAGTTTTTCAAAAATTGAAAACTGGAGATTACGCTCCACTCCCGCAGAACCATCCTACCCCACCTCGTGGTAGAAAAATCCCCAAAAATTGAAAATGGTTTTTCTCTCTACACCCTACCCCCACAGTAGAAAAATCTCTGTGGCAGTAGTGGTACATTATAGGTGATCAGATTCGTAACTACTTGTGTTATCTACGACCATATTTATTGTTTGTGTTGAATTTAGAGTGTTCGTCCGTGATCGTCGAATTTGTGATTGCATGTAACAAAGTCACCGGCCTGAGTTATTTGTGACTAAATTTGTTTTCAGTGTGATTAATTGTGACCAATTGTCTTCGGTGTGACTGTCTGTGACATGTCAATCTTAATTGTGACGATATGAGATAAAGTTACAATCTGCCACAATTAACATAAAATCAATTACAACCAGGTTCAATAAACATATACTTGATCATGGAGGGTTACCACAAACAAATTTGCACACACCGCAGACCAGTACTACAATCCACCCCCAATCACCACCACCATCACCTCCAATGCACCACCACTATCACATTCAACTCAAATTCACGATCATAAATACCACATTTACTGACCTATGTTATCAGTGACTAACTATGACCAACTTTGTATTCAATGCGATTGTTTGTGACCAGATCAGTTTAATTTGTGACTGTATGTAATCAGATCACATACAGTCACAATTAATATAGATCTGATCACAGATGGTCACAATGAAGATAGACTTGGTCACACTTGGTGGCGTCGTCAACTTCGTTCTGGTGCCACCATCATTCCCAACAACGTCAAAAACTAAATGAGCACACCAACACCTTCAACAAATCCCACCCACAACACCACCACCTCAACCATCGATATCATCGTACGACCACCACCATATGTAGATCGCATTGCTCGTAGCTGCAAGCAGCGGTGTGCTACCTTTGAAGATTCCAAACTCCGGCCAACCACCACCCAAGCTGTCGGACTCCACCACCAGCATGACCACATCAACCACCTCTACAAACCCCTTCCAACATTCTGGCCTAATACTGTCTCAACGCACCAAAATTCAGGCCAAAAACCATAGCTGCAAATTATTTTTTGGGCGACACCACCTTCTCCTATGATACCCATGCCGATACCACCACATCGGTCGACATACTCATCAAAAGACTTCTATTCCATGGTCTTATATCATCAAACAACACACACAATCCAAATTTACAAATCTTCGCACCCAACCGAACACACACATTCAGTCTCAATTTTCGACACCGACAGAGCCCTACAGCCGCGAACCACCTTCTCCGGCTTCCCCGCACCATTCCGCATTTATTGCTACCATGAGCTTCCATCAAATTGATCAAAAGATAGAAAGGGGTGGGGTTGGATCAGTGGGTAGAGAAGGTGATAAAAGAGAGAAGATAGTTGCGGACTTTTGCTGGTTGAATTGGATCTTTAAAATTTAAAACTAATCCTCCTTATTTATGAAAATGATCTTTAAATGTAGGTTTCTAGGCAATTTTCCATAAAAGAAATGTTTTTTACATAATTTCTTTTATTTTTTTAATAAAGGAAAATGAAATTGGGCTAGGGCTAGCCAGGACCACCCAAAATCAACCCCTGATTGTCTCCTTCAGATATATTTGTATCCCTGTTTCCATCATTAGTTTGTCTAGAAGATGAATAGAACTAACTTTGAAATCAAGAATTTGGTGCCTAATCAGTGTTTCCTTTGCCATTGTTGTTGGTTTGTGAGGGAGATTTAGGAATTGTGGGCTAATTTTCGACGAGTAAGGAAGCTAATATTCGAATGTGACTTGTTGCCACATTTTGCAGCATGCGATCGCAAGAAGCTTGTTGTGAGAAGCTGCTACCATACGTGGTCAACAAACATGCCATCTGCTTGTGGACAGCTTATCTCACTACGGCTGCAATGTAGCTTGTGCCACGGCAGTACTATACAAACTTAAACACGTGTTTTGCACGTGTTCGATTTTTTCCCTTACTGGCCCGTTTTCACTTCAATTTAGATATTTAGCCCCTGTTTGTGTCACCTTTTAAAGAGTTTTTGGATGAAAATGATGTTTTCGATAGTAATTTTTTGAAAAATATGTGGTTAAAAATAGGAAAATTTTGGGTTTACGTGTTAAATATTTTATTGTGTAAACGTGTAGTTAAAAATATGTGATAAAAAAAGAGTTTTGGAAGAAAATGGAGACAAAATGGGCTTAATACAAATATGAGTAGTTGTGACGCAAATAGAGAGATGTAACCTCTTGGAAGCGTGGTAACACAATCTAAAAATAGATTGATGGATCATTCGGAAAATGTGATGTACAATATTCTCGTCCATTTGTCTTCTTCTTGCAGTAAAAGTTAACGCATTGTGCGTATTTTGTTATCTCGGACGTACAAAATACGAACCACTCGAACGGTGACTATTTGTTCTCATTGGTGTTTAAAGTTATTTTTGTTAATGCACAATGCAAACAAAAAAAATAAGTTCAATGTATCTTAGAGGCGTTTTGCTTTCACGTGTGCATCACCAGTAGTTGGAAAAATATCATCTTAAGAAGAGCGTCAACATATAGCTTTGAATCTACTATTGGTTATAATTAGGGTTCTATTCGAGTATTTATTATTGTTCTTCCAACTTAATCAATTTTCTCTTGACCATTGCCACATGTGCACTAATAGAATGATCAAGTTTTCATTTCATTTTCAAGTCAAGGTAAGACTATAAATTCAATATTTATTTCATGTTATAATGTAGATAATTGAATACTATTGAATAAATGGCTCTAAAGTCTTGAGATTAAAATTGGGTCAAGAAGGATTTTAAGTTTTGAAATTGAAATGAATCAAAATTTTGCGTAATGTTACAAATTTAAACACTTTTCTATGTTTTGAGATTGCGATGATCGTATTGTTGACCTTCGTCAAATTAGAATTGATTAAAATAATTGGAATCAATTTATATCTTAAAAAGTTGAATTTAATACATAGGTTAAGATCATCATTTCAAGGCAAAACTCCCAGTTTAGCTCAACTCATCTCGGTATAACTTCCAACTCAGCTTGACTTACCTTCAGAGGGAAGGAACTACTTTTGTCAGACATGGAACATCATTATTACACTCTGATTTTTCTCACTCCAAGGCTGACATCACACCCTTATCTAATCCAATCGTTTCAAGACAAAAGACAAACATCACAGGCACCCCAAATTGTGTCCAATTACAACTTTGTAATGATTACTTCCCACTTCAGCTTCATCATGACACATGGAGGCCAACCTCAACAATCAATCAAATTTAGGTCAAGCACACACATTGAGGTTGGCACTGTAGCTAATTTGATGTAAAACATGCCAACTTGCCTATGTAGCTAATTTGATGTAAAACATGCCAACTTGCCTATTTTTTCCTATAAATGGGATTGTAATGCCCCCCCATTGGGATCAAACTCAACCATTATATGAAATCCACTTCAAAATTCACTCTACTTAATACAAACATACTCTTCCCCTATATTTCAGCAATATTTTATTATTTCAATGCAATTCACTTATTTTAGCTCAAATTACCTCTCACAAATCATCAGTTAAGTTGACGAAATTGACTCGGTCAATTTTCGACGTCAATAGTATTCATAGGATGAAATACTCTTAGTTCGTAAGTTTGCTTATATCATTCATTATCACATTGTAACATGAAATTGAGTTTGTGATTTACAAAGAAATCTATACTCGCTAAATTTCTAGACCCTTTTAAGGTGTGTGATCGTTGGGATTGGAGTCGGTCGGGGCATGAGGAGACCGAGATCACAAGTGAAAAAGCTCAACGAGTTTATGGTAATGTAACATTTTCTGCAATTTAAACGAAAATAAGTTTTTTATCCCGGGTTGCAACATACAAATTTTAATTTATGCAGTTTAGTAATATTCGGGGTTTGCATGTTTCGTGTTGCAATGTAGTGTTTCTACTTATTGTCTTGTTAAGAACACTATGTCTTTGAAATAATGTTGCTGCAACATAATATTAATATTTGCAGATTATGTTTAAAATGGTTTCCATTTATGTTGCAACTTCTTGGTTGTGGGAGATAAATATCGTTTATGAAAGTAATTAGTTTGTTTTACAATGTAAGACATTTAAAATAGAAATAATATTTATAAACATATGCTTATATTGGTTGTACGTATTAATGTTGATTTTATATAGATTTTAGTGCAAAAATTTATGTTGAACCCTTTTTTTTTTTGATACCCAGATATACACATTCGGCGACTAATTCTGAAATCTACGTCTTGGCCCTTCAAGACGCAGACCAGGTAAATTTATGTTGAACCTTTTTTTTGTTTTTTTTTTATACTCAGTTATACACGTTCGACGGCTAATCTTGGGATCTACATCTCAGCCCCTCAAAAATTTATGTTGAACCTTTTGACACATAATGAACTTGATGATGCATGTTGTAACTTATAGGTTATCTATTTATTTTATCAAATGTCTTTTACGTTACAACTTTATGTTTAAATTTCAGCATGACTTTTATTAAATGATTATTCTTCTTGTACATATGCACTTGTAGCACAACTTTATTAAAACATGTTCTAGTAAAATATGGATAGTATTTTTCAACCCATGAAATTAGTGATTTTTCGTCTTTTTCAAATTTTACCCTCCCTAAAACATTTATTCTACAAGACCAAAATTCGATTATAAGTAAAAAATTTGCTTATTAATAAAAAATACAATAAAAAAAACTTATATAAGCAAAAAATTATAAATAAAAAATAACTTATATGATAAAATTCACTTTATGTAAACAATTGCTTATAAAGTAAAAATTACTATTAATAAGACAAAAATTAACTTGTAAAATATAAAAAGTCATAAGTGAAAAATTCAATGTGTAGAAAAATTATTTAAAAGTATAAATTAACTTATAACCCGTAAAATTTAATTGTATGTGAAGAATATGAAAACCAACTTGGCCTGTTAATTCCTTTCTACTGTAAAATAATTCGTCAACTCAGCACCATGTCATTATTTTCCATAGAAGACATTCAACAAACACGGCCTTACCAAAATCAATAGTAATGCGTAGCTAAGAAGGAGCTTGAAATCCAGATGAAAACCCTGTTCGTCTCTGTGATTGAAGTAGAGATTGTGAACCCTAATCCTTCATAATCCACGTATACATATTTTTCCATATCATGCTGAACCAAGAAAGCATTAAGCTAGAGATCAGATTTATCAAACCTAGAAATTCCATTATTGTCACGAACTATCTTTGCCTTTGATTTCTCATTCAATACGGGCTTAAAGTAAAAGCTAAGCAAGAACCAAGCGCACTGGAATGGATTTGGGGCTTATGGTTTGGGGTATGATTTTGGTTTTTGCGTAATTCTTATTGCGATTTTCAGAAGAGAAATCAAATGAATTTGGAGGTGAGGATGAGGGTTTAGGGATTTGGAAATGATAAGGCGTGTTTGGCTGACGTGGAAGATCCAATTTAACGGTCGAAGTAGATTTTTCATTGTCCACCTATACAAATGTATTAACTGAAATCATTCGATGAGTAACTAAGTGCAATAATGTAAAATTCAGTGGTTAATGAGACAATTGATAAAGTTTGATGAGTAAGTCGTGATCTGGTGCAAAGTTCGATGACCAATGAAATATTTAACTCTTTGATTTTATGCCCTTTTGACATGTTAAAAAAATGATGAAAGTATTTTTAAAAACTACAAAGTGTTTTATTAAAAAAATTCAAAATTATTGACTTTATTCAAAATTTGAAAAACTACTATTATTAAAAAATTGAATAGTTATTGAGTTAATTGTCCCAATGGTCACTAAATTTTTATCCATGTTTTTGATTGCTCATTCAAGTATAATGTCGAATTTTGATCACTAAACTTATTTAAATGTTGGACGTTACTCACTAGCATATTTTCGTTTTAAACTGTTAACGAAATTAGTGACGTGACTAACAGAATGCACATGTGGCACGTTAACAATCACCACGTCTTCGATTGCTCACTAAACTTTCAAAAATGTCATCGATTGGTCACTAAATTTTGAAAAACATCTTTGATTGCTCACTAAAATTTGAGATAATCAAATTTGGCCACTAAATTTATAAAAATGATGTTGAGTTGTTGTTTGTTAAAAAATGTGCACCACAAGCGCACGGAAGTAGCAAAAAGTAATAAAGTATACAAATGAGTCCGAATTGTCGATCCTAGGAAAGTTGATTACTCAATTAGATAATAGTTAAATTTAATTTTAACATATCATTGTAGAATTTTAAACTACTTTCATTATTTGAAAAATTCAAATTTATTGTGTGGTTCATTGTTAAAATTAAATTTGGATTACACTTCAAGTCAAAGTCAAATAATGAATATTAATTATAATTTTCATGAATCTCACGACTTTTTAATCACACATTTCAAAGGCTTCTATCTGAAAATCTAATTTTAATCCCGATTGTGTTGGTTAGAAAATCGTTTTCCACAAGCTTTCTCACCAATTTCTTTAACAGATCCTCGCCGTACATATGTCCCCTGTAAATCAGCACGAGTTTTTTGGTAAAAAATACTCACTTTGTTTATAAAATTCCTAATTTGCTTGTCCCAGCAGCATTTAATTAATTAATTTATTTATTTATTCATCATTTCGGTGATTATTAAGGATCAGATCATCAATTGCATTGCTTATTTCTCCCTCGTGTTAATGAACGTCGCAAGACGCAGGTAAAAATATTGATTTTTGATAGAATTTTAATCGTTAACGTGTGATTTAATTGCTCGTTTAAAATTTTGGACATAATTTCATTATCATTACCGCATGTCGTCGTTTTTCTGAACATCGTGGATATAATATTTTGTCATTTTTCTGAATTAATCCACTATTCAAATCAATCTGCTTTCGTATTAAAGTTATTTTGTTTGCTAATTAATAAATTATAGTATTGCCATCAATGACAATGAATGTTAATCATTTTTATTCTTTTCTGTTTATTGATTGGACAGAAGGTCAAAGTCATTATGTATTTAAGACTTGAAAAAGTAGGGTTTTGCCTGTATTCAATTGTACTCTGATTTGAAAAATAATAGTAATTAAGCTGGAGGCTCTATGATGTTGGGGTTGAATCGCAACGGGATCAATTTGGCCAACTGTTTCTTTCATTTTGATGAGTGGCACCCGCTGGAATAGCATAGCTGATCGGGACTTCAAAGCGCTCTTCAGAATTTCCTTTACCCATAGGTATTCATCAACATTGTTTTTTTCTAATTTTATTTTTTATTGAGAAATTTTAGAATTCAATAATTATATTTTTAACAGTCTTGAATGTAGCCCTTGTTATTGGGATTTATGCTAAGTCAGTTCTGATCTAGATGGAACCTGTGCCAATTTTGATTCCAAGGCTGCAATCCCGTGCTTCTAAATGCAGCAGACTTATACTTCTATCGTTATTGAACTAGTGGATAATTCTAATTGTTTGTTTTTCTGCTTTTCAGGTTTTGCTATCGCTTTTATTCGCTATAAATTGTGAATCAGTGGACAGTTATAGTTTTGTTAAGTCGAGCTCCATTGCCTGAGTGACATAAATGGGTTGCTGTTGGTGTTTTGAGTTTTCATTTTCTAGGAAACCCAAGAAGGGGATGGGATCCAGCAGTGGGTCGGGTAGTCATACTTCACAGGCTTCGTTGTTGTCGAAGGAGGGGGAAGATGACGATTGTGGTTCTTACAATGGTTACATGACAGATATTGGGAATGCAGATGACTGTGAGTTCCAAAGCCCGACGAAACTATCTGAGGAGATCCTTGTGCACAGGATGCAGCATGGGTTAATTTGCAGGGAATTTCCTGTTAAAGAAACCCATGAACTCATTCGCTCAGAGGTAAACTGCATAACAAATGTACTTTTCATTTCAACTGCCGGTACTGGAAATTTTCACTTTTAAGCAAGGCGTTGGTGAATTTTTGACCGTATGTTCATATATTAATGTGCTAAATAACTTGCTACTATTTTCGCAGCCAGGCAAGTTTGTTATGTAGAACACTTCCCTACGAGCCATATTCGGATTATTTATTTTTGTCGAGAATGCTAGGTTTATAGTAAAACATATCTCTATGAATACCTTGGTTTCTGTTATATAGTTCGTAGATGGAGTTTGAATTGTAGTTGTTAATTCGACAAAAGCCTCCCCCAAACCTTAAGAAGCACCGACATGGTCACGAGTATTGGTCACGACAAAGACATGCAAACGTGCAATTTTTCAAAAAAAGTGTTGACAAGGTGATTAAAATAACATTATTTTTTATTTTTGTTAATTTCGGCGAGTGAGAATTTATCTATCAGCATGTTGGGAATGGATTTCCTAACATTTTCAAATATACAAAACCAGAAAATAATTTGGAAACGCCACTTGACGTTTCCACCATGTGTCAATGTCTAACATGATGTATCTCATAGCATGTCAGCAATGTGTTGGCAATTTGTTCAACTGTACAAAGTTAAAGAATAATAATTTGGACACGTCATCTCACATTTTTAACATGTGTCGGTGTCGTGTGATGCTGACACGATGCATCCCTTGGTGTGTTGGCAATGTGTCCAGCTATACAAAACTAATGAAATATTTTGGACACGCCACTTGTAGGTGTCATGTCTTGCTAGTACTGGGAGGGTGTCGGTGCATCCTAGCCCAAGTTCAAATGAAAAAAAGGGAAAAAAAAAAATGAAGAAAATAAACCCAAAAGGAAAAGAAAGAGAATAGAATTTTTTTACCCAGATAAAAAATTAATAAATCAATGTACAAATGCATGCGACCTTTAGAAACCTATGTGCTTCCATGATGTGGTCTTGGGCAATGAAGAACATATGTACTGTGGCTGTGTTTTGCTCGATGTTGTGCATTTTGTATTAGTGCATCATGAAAATAAAACATCTGATCCATATAGTTGGGGAGGAGGGTGGGGTTGTAAATTAATATGAGTCTACAGAATTAGATGATGGTCAATGCATATTTTTGACTCTTGAATGAGGTTGGCCACGAGTTCTTACCACTATAACTAAGCGTGCATAAGCAAATTCATATATTTTTATTTGAATGAAATGTTTTATTTATCTATATTATGTATGGGTGGGGGTTGTAAATCAATCTGAGCCTATACAGAAATAGATGAAGGTCAGTGCATATCTTTAATTCTTTATACTAGATGAATGGGGTTTCCCACAAATGCTTACCGCTTTAACTAAGCATGCATATGCAAATTCATATATTATTATTTGAATGGAATTTTTTTTTTTTTGTTATGTAGTATTCTAGTCAAGATGTTATCGTGTGCAGTTTTAATTACAATATTTTATAGCTCGCATTAATTTATATAGGACGAAAATGGGAACAAGATGATTAACGAGTATGTTCGTGAATACAAAATTGGTGCTGGTAGCTATGGAAAAGTGGTGAGCACATTGCTGCAGTACCATACCATCTAGCTCTACTTGGTAGAATCTAATTTGTAGTTTTATGCCCTGCAAATGTTACAGGTTCTCTACCGTAGTCAATTAGATGGGAAACATTATGCAATAAAGGTAGTGTCTTCCTTCATACTTGCTCGAAGTATTTTTCATGATATACTCTTTCTACAGTTAGATTCTTATGAAGTTTTTCTTTTGGTATAGAGTTCTGTCGGTTGTGACCTGGGTCAAATCGTTACTATACAAAAGAATAATCACTAAAAAGGCTTGTATAGTAAATGAGACTTATAAACTGTGGAGAGGTTTCCTGTATTTATTTTCTGATGAAGGACTTCTGTCAGGAGATGAGTCCTAGATATTTTGAGACTGACTTTACAAGGATGTTTCCAAATACTCGTTAGATTTTCAAATCCACTGCAGAAGATGTGGTTCTTGGTCCAATTTTGTCAGTAATCTAGTGGATTTATTAGTATTCATGAAGATAAAATTGAAACTTCTGGAAAATGAGGACTTTCAATAGACAGTAGTGGTTTAACATGGTAGCCATTCTTGATATTTGGATGCAGGCCTTTCATAAGTCTCATTTACTAAAGCAGAGGGTTGCGCCTTCAGAAACTGCCATGAGTGATGTTCTACGTGAGGTATTTTTGCACCTTATTCTAGTGTATAGTTTTAGATTATGAGAATTGTCAATCTTAGGTTTTGTCATGATTTTTTGGATCTTGCATTCTTTATGTGGTTCAGCGTATCAACCATAATGTATCTTATTGCTTCTTGTCCTGCATCACCTGTAATCCAGTCTATATAATCATCTTTTTTGGTGATGAGAGACGTATTAATACTAACTATGATACAACAATTATTGCTAGTATTATTATTGTTACCATATAATATAACAGCATGCTATCTATAAACCTGAGATGGACCAGTCTGTTCATTCCTTTATTTGTTTATCTATGAATCGCGTTACAATTCAGACGAACAGCATACTAAATCTTACTTATGTTTTAGGTTTTAATTATGAAAATGTTGAGCCATCCCAATATAGTTAATCTCGTTGAGGTGATTGATGACCCAGCAACAGATCACTTCTACATGGGTATTATCTGCTGTTAAATTTTTTGCTCCCTTCCCACGGCTGAAGTTGCCTGTTTGTTTGACTGCTAAACTTCTTTCCTTCAGTTCTTGAATATGTGAAGGGCAAATGGGTCTATGAAGGTGCTGGTCCTCCAGGTGGTATTGGAGAATATACTGCACGAAAGTACTTGCGGGATATAGTTTCTGGGTTGATGTATCTTCATGCTCACGTATGACTCTGTCAACTTCTGTTCATTTTTTATGTCATCTTGTGTTCAAAGTAACATATCTGGTCAATAGTCGATTTTTATGTACTGCTTTTACTAAATAGTTCAGATAAGTTGGATTGACCTTTTTGACTTCTATACAATGACATTCTGATTCCCAGTGTGTTCAGTTAATTTTATGGATCCCGATAGATCATGCAAATGAACCTTGTTATTATACAAAATCAGGGGTTGATCCTGATGGTCACTGAATTTTAGTTTTTGTTACAGGTTAGTTATTGAGTTTGTCTATGTAACTTTGCATTAATGGAATTGACAATGAGGTCGATGGAGTTGATATGTGGAGGTAACTGCAAGGGGTATGGTATCACTATTCTTGCAGTGGCTAATAGAATTGATTTCTTGGAGCTTGTTCAGCCCCAATTTTTTGATAAAAATGCATTTTGAAATAGTATTTTGATGAAGAATGTGAGGTTAAAACATAAGGAAATTATTTGGGTTTGCGTGTAATATTATTTTATTGAAGAACGTGTGGTTGAAAATAAGAAAGAAAAAAATGTATTTTAAAAATAATGGGTACCAAACAAGGGCTTGACATAAAAATTAGAAAACACACTTCCTCTCTCTTCCAGCTCGGCAAGTCCCATATTTGTGGACAAAACTTGATTGCCAAATTCGATTTTACCGAAACTCAAACTTGAGGTTTAAAAATTTCCAGGATACAATCATCATGCTGAAAACCCAATCATCCTAGTGAATTTCAAAGTGTGGAATTTTAAGGAATCAATCATCGACTTAAAGAATTGGAGAAGAATACTGCTGTAAGTTTGCCAATTCAACCAAGTGATCAGATAAAGAGTTTGGAGATATCTATTTTCACTCATTGAATTTGACTTGATTTCAATTTCAGATTCATGATAGATATTATTTACTTAGTGCCCGTTTAGGAGATATTTTGCCAATATTTGAATCAATAATTTGACCATTGCCAAAGGAAAATGATACCGCTTCTGCCATTTTTTTATTTCACCAGTTATCATATTAAAATTGAAGTCTAGTGGACAAAAACTATATAACCCCTATTTTTACTTTGAATTACTTATAGACATTTCCATCAATCGTTATGTTTGACTATTCGAAAAGGATATATTTGGAAATGAATTTTTAGATGATAATTTACCGATTAGGAAGTAAAAAAAAAACCACCACTTTACCAACAGTAAAGAAATTGAGGTTAATCCAATTTAAATTGCTCCCAGGGCTTAATTTTTGGAAAAAACGCAATTTCTAAACTTGCTTTTGTCTGCAAATACTCAATTTGAGCTGGAAGAGTGAGGAAGTGCTGAGTAACCATTTCTGTTAGCCACATCATCAACTCCGTTTGTTAAGTGATACAATTACACATCGAATAAAGATGTAAACATAAACCAACTTATAAAGGATTGAATTACTCCTCTTAATAAGGTTGACATTTTAAGATGGAACTCCAAATCTTAACATGGTAGCAGAGCCTATTAAGCTCTAACGAGCAATTCGATCCGATTAAGATTCTAAAAGTGAGCATACGAATTTCAAGATTGGTCTGCTCAAACGAGCCACCATCTCGCGGGGGCATGTTAAGGGATAAAATCTCACATAGAATAAAGATGTAAACATAAATCAACTTATAAAGAATTTGATTACGCCTCTTAATAAGGTTGACATTTTAAGATGAAACCCAAATCTTAACACCGTCCACCATGTCGTCAATTCCGTTGAGGTAATTAACAAAGACAAACTGAAGAAAACATAAAGTTTGGTGACTTCAGTGACTAGGTCTTTAACCCCAAAACATTGCATTTACAAAATTATAGCATGATATGTAGGTCTAACATCAATTTTTGGCATGCTGAACAAGGTTTAAAATGTGTAGATTTCTTGCTGAGTTCAGTGTTTGTTGACCTAAAAATGATCATGTACTCTTTGAACATGTTGGATTGACTAACATTTAGGTTCTTTGTATTAAATTGTTATATACTTGTATCATCTGCAATAATGTGTTGGGGACTTGTAATTGCCAGTATAGAAAAAAGTACGTTATCTAAGCATTCAACTAAATCATATTTCTTGGAAATTCCACTAAGAAGTCTTCCATTGTATATATTTCTCCCTGTTTACAATAGCATCACTTTCACCTTCCTCACCCCCAGGTGGTTCTCACGCTTCCTTGGAACTTGATCTTTCACCATGGGATGGTGGGAAGAGAAAATAATGAAATTTTGATGCTTCTTAGAGGCTACTTTCTGTTTTAAGGGTGATCTTTTCTCATCGCCATGTTCTTTTAGATGGTGGGCTTTATAGACACGGTATTCTGGTAAATAGCTGTTTTTGTTTCTTAAATGATGAAAAAGTTTTTGGTTTGTTTGATTTTCAGCAATGAAATTAGCATGAATTGCTCAAATTTCTCTATGGATACTAAGCCCCTGTTTGGACTCCATTTTTTCAAAACTCATTTTCAGCAAAAAAACTACTTAGATTATTTCAGTTTTGTATGAGTTTAATATCTTAATTTATCCTTTTTGTCATATTGAGATTCTCAAAATATTTTTTGGTACAAGTATGGTGCTTTACAGAATTTGAATGACCATGTCTTTTAAGTCATCATAATGCATGAATTAAGACTTGAAATTTCTAGTTGCAGAGGTGTCTGCCTGATAAACATGTGCTCACCATACATTAAATTGAGGCACAATGCTTAGTCTTAGGACAGCTCAAATTGGCTAATGTGCCCTCCTATCATTTTATTTTTTTTAATTTTTTTTTGCAGAACAAAATGTAATCATCATGATTCATTTTGCTTTCAGTTAAACTGACGTGGTTCACTATTTCTTCAATCTAACAGAATATAGTTCATGGAGATATTAAACCTGATAATCTTTTAGTTACTGGTTCTGGCACAATTAAGATTGGTGATTTCGGCGTCAGCCAGGTTTTTGAGGTAAGAATTGTGTTCTTACTATTTCTTTTGTCAAGTTTCAGAACTACAGTTATGTAAACGTACAAAAGGAGGAAATTGCTTTTTCCTGCCTGTGAAAGTGGGTCATGTTGAGAGAAACTCTACTCTATTATGTCATACTTGCGAGAACAAGGTTAATTTCCTAAAGAGTGATAAAAGTTTGCTTCTAAAGTTACGAGAAAGCGGAACTGCTTGGCGTTGCATATTAAAACTCATTAAAGCCCTATTCACATCATTATGTTCGATAAAAGGAATGAGGGAAGCTCCAATAGAAAAATATTGGAAGGGAAAAATACCTCAAAGAAAGTCCAAGCATACTGCTTACGAGTAATTGTGGTAAGTGTTTTGAAATAGCGTATAACTTGGGGTCTTCATCTGATTCTAATTCTGATAAATGGGTTGGTAGGTCAGTGGAACAGCTAAAAAGGTAAGGAATCAATTTATATTATATTTTCTAGATACTTCACAACGTAATCTGTGATTAGACACCTTACAAGCATTATTCCCTTATTTATCCTTCAAGTCAATTTGTGCAATCAGTTCTGCGGATCCTAACGTGCTGACGTCATTAGTAGCAATGAGTGCAAATAAGTACAGAGTTTCTTTTTTTCATTTCTCAGTTAGGAGCACGCAGAACATATGTGGATTTCTTTCCCAATAAGATTGGGGAAAGGGTCCCGGGTAATGCCTTGTCGTAGATGAGTAATGTTTAAGAGATGCCACAATTGTGATGCTTGTGGTTTGTAGGTTCAAGGACACACACACACACACATATATGTTCTGTAATGGTATTGACTGTTTGGAGAGAGCTGGTGGCTTGTCATGTCATCTCTATCGCTTATCATTGGTGAGAGAAACTGGTATGTTCTGGGACTCTGCCAAGCCACTAGCATTGTTTTGCCTTCTCCTGCGGGTTCCTTAAAGCTTATATTTGTGCTTTTTGAAGGAGAGAGAAGAATAACTAGGCTGCTGAATAAATGATTTAGGCAAAGTGAGCGTATCCTGTTCTCTTTATGCATAAATGTTTAGAGAATACTGGTTTCTGAATTGCATATTACTGTCATTGGCTCACTTATTCTAGTCTGTCTTACCATATACTTTCTTTTTCATGGCCTTTGAATAGAGATGCTCATCTTTTTCCATTCTCATTTTCTGTTGATAATTAGTTAATGTTTGTTGGAATCTTAATAAAATGACTTACTGCCTCCATGTCCGTAAAATGTGTTTAGAACTCTGTTTTCAGACTGACATTTTTAACTTACTCATTTGAGTGCAACACATTCTTATTGCTGTTATTCCAGCATCATCATGTTTAGCTCATCCGATATGGAAAAGGCTAATCTGAGCATGGTTCTGAATTCGGAACATGGACGATTTAGACTTCAATTTTTGAGCTGGGTTTGTCCCGTTTTGGACAGATTGAATTAAGAAATTACCAGTTGGAGTCCCTATGGAAGGCTGTAAATCAGCAGTCCTAGACATGGTCTAATGACATGCATGATATGAGTTAGCATCATTTTAATGTTCATTTGTGTCTTCAGGTGTCGTAGTTGCTGTTGTTTCTAGAATGGAAATGCATTTTTTGTTTTATGATATGTATATTTTTTTATTTTTTGTCAAATTTCTTCAAGCTCAGGAACTAGTGTAATTTTTTCATAACGTTTTTTGTAGGATGATAATGATGAACTACGTCGCTCTCCAGGGACTCCTGCCTTTACAGCACCTGAGTGCTGCTTAGGTCACAGTTCCTTTCTTATTTAAAGAGCATTGTTTGTGCATCTGATATGTATAAAATATAGAAATTATCCACAACTCACGAAAGGCAGTTCTTACAATTAGGTCCAACTTATCACGGCAAAGCTGCTGACATCTGGGCCGTTGGAGTTACTTTCTTTTGTATAGTTCTGGGAAAATACCCTTTTTTAGGAGACTCACTGCATGATACGTATGACAAGGTATACGGAGATTGCTTTGTCTTTCTGTTTTCTGATATATTTTCTGCATTCATGTGTATGTAGATTCATGTGTTAGTAAACCTGTTGGTTCAGTCTTAGATCTTTTGGGTTTGTATCTGTAACTGTAGCTATTTACCCTATCCAGATAGTAAATGATCCACTGTCTCTTCCTGATGAGATGAACCCGCTTTTGAAGAACCTACTTGAGGGGCTTCTCCATAAAGGTCAGTTTCTGTGTCATTTGTATTGTAATATCACCCGACTCAATTTATTCCTTAATGAATGAGAAAGCAGATGGAGTTCTATTCAGTCCCTTTTGCCTTAACAATGATTTTGTTGCAGATCCAAGACAGAGAATGACCCTCGAGAACGTTGCGGACCATGCATGGGTCATTGGAGAAGAAGGGCCCATCCGTCAGTATGTCTGTTGGTGCAAGTATAACCGCCTGCCTAGGGAACATGCTCACGGTAGTCCAACAGATATAACCACTTTCCAATACTAACAGAAATGTGTTGCTGCTAGTATGGGTTCGTTTATGTATAGCAATAGGTAGGATATCTTACCTAATTTTAGCTACACAGACAAGTAAAAATAGCATAGGTTAGATCAAAAGGAAATTATAAGTGACGAAACCTGGTCGGATTAGCTGAACTTCTAGTTATATCAGAAAGTAATTATAGTGCAAGAAATGAGAAACCTGGTCGGGTTAGCTGAACTTATGGTTATATTACAGACATTTAGGTAAGAGAGAGGTCTCGATGGAATCGTAGAGATACTTTTCGAGTAATCTTTTCATAAGATTTTATGTTGTGTGGGGATTTTTCTCCGTTATGTTGTTGGTAATGTGTGATGTTTTCTTCTCTATGGAGTTGATTTTAATCTTCAAAACGCAGGACTACCTTCAGGCTCGATTATGACATTATGTCAAGGGCTGTGTTCATTTGCAGATTACTTGAGATTTATGCTGCCATATCAAAGATATTATTGTTTAATGGTAAATAATTGATCAAAACTCTCTCAATTTTACTAAGGGTCCGTTTGATTGCAAATGTGGAAAATGGGTGGAAAGAAAATATTTTACGAGGAATAGATGTGTCTAGAAATTGTTTTACTGTGAATTGTAATTAAGTTTTGCGTCCTGATGGAAGTCCGAGGATTATGACATTATGTCAAGGGCTGTGTTCATTTGCAGATTACTTGAGATTTATGCTGCCATATCAAAGATATTATTGTTTAATGGTAAATAATTGATCAAAACTCTCTCAATTTTACCAAGGGTCCGTTTGATTGCAAATGTGTAAAATGGGTGGAAAGAAAATATTTTACAAGGAATAGATGTGTCTAGAAATTGTTTTACTGTGAATTGTAATTAATTGTGTTTGATTAGTATAATTTTTCATGGAAAATGTTGAAAGTTTGGTGTCCGTTTGTCTTCTTTTTTTTATGAAAATTGTCTATTAAAGTGATAATTTTTCCTACCTTTGGGTCTAGAATTTGTTCTAATTGCTAAAAAAAATAAAAATTGAAAAATAAATTACCATANGAAAGTTTGGTGTCCGTTTGTCTTCTTTTTTTTATGAAAATTGTCTATTAAAGTGATAATTTTTCCTACCTTTGGGTCTAGAATTTGTTCTAATTGCTAAAAAAAATAAAAATTGAAAAATAAATTACCATACCGAATACCATTCGTTTGGCTTTGTTTTGCATGAAATTGTCAATGAAAGTGATAAATTTTTTTTACCATTGTGTCTAAATTTTTTCCAATTGCAAAAAAAAAAAAAAATCTAGAAAATATTTACCAATCAAAATATCAAGAATTTGTTTTCCTCAAAAAGGTGGAAAAGTTGGAAAGTTGGAAAATATTTTTCCAGGAAAATTTTGTCTATCAAACACTACAAAAGTTGGAAAATTGAAAAAAAAATTTCCATTTTCCATGAAAAATAAGGCGTATCAAACGGAGCCTAAAAGTGAACTTGGTCAATCGGGAAGTTTAAAGGAGCTTTCCCATCCTTGTATCACAAAAATATCTGTTCATGTAAGAATTGGCAGACAAAATTTGCTTGGTAATAATTAGCCCTCGTTTGGCCCCATTAAATTATAATTTATTTTTCTTTTTTTTTATCAATTACACATTTTTCAATAAAATAATATTTACGTAAATCCAAAAACTTTTCCTTTTTTATTAATAACACATTTTTCAAAAAATTACTATTCATCTCATTGTAATGTAGAATAATAGGGGCCTAACGTGCGCTAACTCTCAAGGCATGTTGGTTTTGTTCCATTCTTGAGTTTGGTGAAAGCTTTTTGCATAGCGAATTGATTCAGAAAGTAAAGGCAAATAAAATTGATTCTCGAGGGAATCGACATTATAGAAGTTGGTTCTTAGGTGAAAAGTACAGGATTTACAAACAGTTTGCTCTCTTATCTTACACAGTAGAGTGGGGCAGCGAGAGAAGAATTGACATGTTGCGTGATGTATGCGAAGAATGTACAGTCGATTCGAATGGATGATAGCCGAAACCTATGTAATCAACATATTGCCCTCAAGGTTTCTCTTCTCTTAGATCTCGATTTCTAAAGTTTAACAAGTTACTAATTAGTACCGTAGAAATCAAGTTTAATTCGTATTTGTGCCCGGATAATTACAATTAGTTCGATTGATATTTACTCTTGATTTTAAATTTGGTAAGAGTCTAGAATGGGAACTGCAATAATTTGGAGGTCAAAGCACCCTCGATCGAACCTGCAAGAATTATTTATTATTTATTTCGACTTCACAAAAAAAAGTATTTTCAAATGAGTAACTAACTATTTTAAACATGGACCAGACCTACCAAGTTGGACGTGGTAATTAGGAAGAGGTAAAAAATTATTAATATGATTAAGTCAAATTTCCGATAACGAGTTTTAACTCGACCTAGGAGCCCAAGCATGTGCTTGGTTTGCAAGTTCATACCAGTCGATATTAGCAAGACTAATTGTTCAGTTAGAAATTTCTTTGAAAGGTCGAGATATGTAGTATAAATAATGATATACCACACCAAGAACTACCAAGCCGATGTGATAAGGAAAACCAATGTCAAAGACAATAAAGATATGTTCTATTTACTATTTCAAGTCGTTTTCTGTTTTCGATTTTTCAAAACATTAAAAACGCGTTCTCTTTCCCATTTTCGAAAACGCATTTTTGAAAACAAGTTAAAATTTTACAAAGAAAACACAAAACGACAAATTTGTCGTTTTGACTATTTTCAATTATAATCAAGTCAAAATCAAAATGCGTTTTAGGTGTTTTCAAAACAATTTTTCAAAATGCCAAAAGAACACATTTTCAACAATCTCAAAATGAACACTCAAAATACAAAATCCAAAATAAATTCAAAACTCAAAACACAAAACTGAAATACAAAGAGAACATCTCCTAAGTTACTGAAGTTTAAGTATAGATGAAGAGTTTTAGCTTGATATAGAAGCCTGGAAGTAGGCATAATTGTTGAGCTAATATTAGACGAGATTCACAAGAAGGTTCGTGATATTTCTTTAGAAAAAGAGGCCAATAGTCGTAGTAAGGCAACTTACAAAGTCTTGAAATTGGACTGGACGCAACCATATACAAAATAAATCAATAAGTCGCTCAATATTGATTTTAAGGGTTTGAAAATAATGCCTGATTTATGCTTAATTAAGTTTAATACCTGATTTTAGAATGGTCATCTTTAAACATATGCTGTGTTTTAATTTCCACTGATATATTGGTATTAACCTAATTTTCACGTATGAGTTAAAGAAATTTGACTTTTGGACCTTACACGTGCTTAGCAGCCCAATGGGCACAATATCTTGCTTAACGGCCCATGAAAGAAA